>JABUQX010028511.1:72500-120661 GCA_015478945.1 Trachelipus rathkii | reverse complement strand
TCAAAATAATTGACTACCATCTATTGGTACCAAGATATATACTTAAAAATAGTTCATAACCTTATTGCAATCGTTGGAGTCATTCAGGCAAGAATAAATATTTGATTCTAAAAATTGTAACATGGGGCAATTTCGGCCGCATTGAAAATTTGCGTGGGCAATTGCGTCCACATTGAAAATCTTATTAAATTAATTTTTTATACTCTTTACAAAAAGTGTCCGAAATATAATGTTTAAAATAATTTTACACTTTTACAGCAAGGTAGGTAAAGTTTTTCAAATTAGGCCTAATTAACCTTTTTATTTTCAGCAAGATGTCACACCACTCCTTTAACATTGCAAGGATACAAAGGATACTGCTGATCGATGAGTTGCCAGACCCTTAAGCAGTTAGTTCTTGCATTGGTTCTACGAAAACCGTAATATCCTAAAACGCTCGAGTTTGCATTCGTTTTGTCCAAAGCGTTGCGTTCGTTTGCAAAGCGCAAAATCGAAAGAAAAGCTCACAAAACGAAAGAATTTCCCTAATTTCTGTTAATATAAAATAAAAAAAAGAATTGCATTGTAATTACTGCAGATAAGTTCGTTTTTGTCAAACGCCGCAAAATCGTAAAAAAAAGCTCACCAAACGTAAAGAAGAATTTCCAATTCTGTGTAATATAGAATTAAAAAGAATTGAGGAAATTCCTTCTCTTGTAAACATTCTTACAAAACATAGACAAAACGAAACGGGCAACCGAACATTTTATAATTAGTTTTCAAACCCAATTCTTAAAATATTTTTAATACCATTTATGTTTAAAAAGAACCTAAAACGCTGAGCTTGCGGTACATTTTTGACAAAACAGACAATTTGCGTTCATCTTTGTCAAACAGTAAAAACGTAATATATATATATACGCCTCACCAAACGGAAAGAATTTCCTTTAATTCTGTGTAACAAAAAAAACAGAATAAAAAAAGAATAGCAAACCTTACAGAATTAAGAAGATTCCTTACGAGGCGAGCCTTTTTTTACGAGTTTTGCGGAGGGAGTTTGGACAAAATACAAACCGCAAACTCGAACATATTATTCGTTTCGAACCCCAATTACTAAATATATGTAAATACCATTAGCGCTTAACAAGATGAAAACTGCATATCATAACTCAAACGTGATCTAATATAACAAACGATCTTGGATGAACTGAATGACAATGTACTCTAAAGATTTACGGATGTGAAAATAAACAAGCCTCAGCGCTAATGCTCCACCCGCCCCAAATCTCGACGTAGTGGCAATTCGCGACGCCCAAGTTGCGCCGCCAGGTGCCCCTTCTACGTCTTACGGCTTCATACCAGAATCCCTAGTATATATTACAAATACAATATACTAATTTTTATCACTAAAGGAAACATTAACAATATAAAAAAAAATTTTTGAAAAAAAAAAAATAAATAACAGTTCTCCATAAAATATTTTTTTAAAGAGTACCCCTGATTTTGAACCGAATTGCCCCGTTTTACGATATATATATTATTATATATATATATAATATATATTATAAATATATATATATATATAATATATATATATATATATATATATATACACTTAATAGTAGCATTCCTTCAACATAACAGTAGTAATAAATGCAACCCCTAAAATGTATTTTCCCCAGCCTGGGATCGAATCCCAGCATGGGAAAAATATATATATATATACTATATATAAATATATATTAATATAATATAATATATATAATCCCTATATATATATAAGATATATATATATACCGTATATATATATATAATATATATATATATATATATATATATATATTATATATATTAAATATATATATATTAATATAATACTAATATAATAATAATATATAATATATATATAATATATAATATATATATATATATATACCGTATATATACGATATATAATATATATATTAATATAGTATATATATATATATATATCACCGAGAACTTCCTGATAGAAACAATAATCTTGGTCTTTTGGGTCCAATTCTTCCTCCTATAACAAAGAAATTTTGATTCCATTTAATACTTGCTCTAGAAATATATTTCAAATAATTAATAACCTATAAAACAAAAAAAATTTTTCTGATAAATTTTTTTTAACTTATTTAGAAAAAATGATCAAAAGTTTTTTTTTTTTTTTTTTTTTTAAAATGGAGTGTGTGGCATTCAGTCTATGGCTGCAACTACACCAAGAAGTGGTCCTAACTTGCCTCTGCATGTCACCCCTAACCTCCAAACAATAGACACTAAACAATCAAAGTTCCCCCACCCCCCTGGGTCTTTTGCAAATAATCCCAGGATCTGTTCACTCTTTAATGAAGTACTAATGACTTCCCTCAGATGTTCATATCCTTCCCACGCCTTAATTCAATAGATTTGTAACCATATAAATGAAATTTGGAATTAGTTAAATCATTTCTGGCCTATGTTGCGTGCATACAATGTTTATTGAGGAAATTCAAACCAGTACCAAGGGTATTCTTTCCATCTCTAGAGTATTAACAGAATACTTCATAATATTCATAGAAACTGGAAATTATTTCTAATAATTTACATTAGAAAAAAAATTTGGAATATGGCCAAATTAAATGATTATTATGTAATACTTAATAAAAAATCAGATATAAATTCATATAATAAGACCTTACAAATTATCGAATCATGACTCATATGATGAATTCAGTCTAACTATGCGCAAAATCAAGAAGCGTAAAAATACAATACTGATATCACTGAAAGATAAACTTCCTCATCACCACAGGGTTGAAGGGTTACAGGCACTTTGCCCCCACAGACAATGTTTATGTGCCTGCATTCAAATACAAGGTACAGAAAAAGTTATTCTCCCATATTTTGGAATATGAATATATTAATATCAGATGTATAAATATTTTCTGATATTTTACCTACAATGTCATAGTACAACCAAATTCATGAAGACAAATTCATGAAGATGTAGTCATGTTCATTACATAAATTTAAAATCGATGTCAAAATAATGATGCAATTTATAATTTTGCTTCCAGCCCATTTTAATTGATTATGATGGTTCAACAGATTCGGACGAATACATCTTTTCCAATAATCATTTTTTATATATCTTTCATCCCCATTTAAAAATACTACTAAAATAGTGGTACCAAACCTCATCTCAATATAATGTAATCCAACTACCAAAAAATTTGTTTAAATCTTAGGATCCATTTAACTCTCTCATAATATAATGAATCAAATCTACCAAAAAATTTTGTTAAATTCGTTTAGGATCCATTAAGTTTAGGCTATATAACGGTAATAACCACAGAAGGCTTCACGCCCCAATGTTTTATGTAAAATCACAGGATAATATTATATATATATTTATGATAATATAATTATATGATATATATAATATATTACTATATATATATATAATACTTATATATATATATATAATATAATATATATATATAATATAGCTATATATAGATTATATATATATTATATTATTATATATATATATATTATATATATATATATATATATATATATATATATAATTATATATATATATATATATATATATATATATATATAATATATATAATATATATATATTTGTTTATATATATAAAATATATATATATATATATATTATATATAGGCTACTCTAAAAAAAAAATTGATGCTATTAAGAATAAAAAAAAAATGAAAACTACTGACATCTTTAGGAAAACGAAGTTACAGGCCTCTTAAAGTGTTAAAACTTTCATAACTTTCGTTTTTGATCCTTCCATAGGTCTCATTTTAGGCCCTCTATTTCAGGTTGGTCTGCATTGTTAGGCCCTCTCAGAGTAAATCTGTGTATACTTAACAAATCTTATAACCTGAACTAGAATGCCCTAAAATGAGCACAAGGCCATTAATTCTTTTATAAGAAAGTCTGTAAGAAAATTTTAAACTTTGAGAGGCTGTAATACTTTTTTTCTTAAAGACTCGAATCATTTTCATTTTTTTAATTCATCATCATTATTTTTTTAGAATATATATATATTTATGATTTTTAAAAAAATATATAACCTATATTTTCTTTATAAAAAATTCTATGGAAAAATCAAACTTTGAGAGGTTAAAAACTTTTTTTCTTAATTAAAAACATCAGTCATTTTCATTTTTTTTAATCCTTATTATTTTTTTAAAGTAGGCCTATATCATGTGATTTTTATAATCAGGGGTGAAGCCCTTCTGCCCTACTATTACCATCAATAGATTTCATTAAGATCATAATATTTTGAGGGCGCCTGGAGCAGTAATGTCTCCGCAATACTCATGCAAGTTAATCTTATAAGCAAGGCGAAACAAACAAGCAAAGCAACGCGAATCCCAATATAATGGAAGGTCTAAAGCGGTTAAGCTGGAAAAAGATTTCATCTGGGTCAAGAGATCAGATGGAGAATACATGTCGATTGCTCGAAAGGCTGCAAACTAAAAAGACCATATAGTATGATGCTTGCCAGTACTCCTGAACTTCTCTCTCCGATAGTTAGTGGCAAATCGAAAAACTCAAAAAATATTCAATCAAAAGTCTTGATGCAGGATTTTTTTTTAGAGAATGGATTTATCAAATTACATAAATTCAAATAAAAAAAGAGAATGTTAAACGCAAACAAAATATTGTTTGTCGCCATCTTTGTTGGTCCACAGTTCAGTGTCTTCCTCAGACCGAAGAGCTGATTATGAAAAGCTAGGAAGTCTTTGGATACTAAACTTAATGAACAATACTATTGAGAAACGGGGTCGGAGTCAGTAGGTCAGCAGTTTCAGGAATCCTCCCTTTGGTACTGTCAGAATGAGAGGTAAAAATGACATGGAGCATGCCAGAAAAAAGAAAAAGCGACTGAAAAAAAGACAATCTTCCAGTAAAAAACCTCAACCTAAAAAATCCTCTAGAAAATATACAATTTAGCGAATCACAAGGCATTAGATGAAATTATAAAAATCAACCGGAAATCAAAATTAACAGTTAATTAAGAGATTTCCCTACTATCCTAAAATTTTTAAAGAAACGCTAATACAATTACAGCTTTCTCTCTTAGTCAAGTGAATATTGAGAGCTTATTTCTGCTTTAAAACAGTAATAAAAATTGGATCTTAGGAGATCGCCAAAGAAATTATTAAGAAGTTTTATTTTTAAGAAAATTGTTTTGGATAAATTTATGGTGCATATGCTAAGGCAGTTCAAAAAAAATTATTTTAAAATTTAGGAAGAAAGTGAATTATATTGTTAGTTAAATCATAACTGTTTTTAAGAAAGTAGAAGAGAAAGGCAATATTTGTTCCTTGAAAATGGAGAAGTTGTAAATTTAGTTAAAATGTTGTTAATCAAAGTTCAATATGCTGAACATTTTTTGTCCTTTATCGTTCAAAACAATCAATTGCTAATACTTTATAAAAGAAGAATTGTATTAAAAATAAGTGATTTGTATTAATCATAAAATAGGTTTGTGCAATCGATTCTCCACTCAGATGAACAAGATCCTCTATATTTAAGCAGACTAAGATTTAACGGTTTTACTAGCATTACTAAATCTGACATGTTTCGTATTCTTAATGTACGAAATTTTTAAGTTTTAAACCGAGTTGCTTTTTACTTCATTTATAACATTTTTAAACTGCATAATTTTAATGTTTATGATTTTGTTTTTAATTGCAGTATTTTGTTGATTTTTTTTTATTTTTATAACTTTTAGTATTTCAACAAACAAGCTCATAATTGCAATATTTTTAATTGCATTATTTTGTAGAATTTTTTTTATTTTTATAACTTTTAGTATTTTAGCAAACAAGTTCATAATTGCAATATTTTATAAATAAATATTTTGCAGTTTTTAGAGGATTTAAATTTCCTTTCATTTATTTTTAGTTACTAATTTTTTAATCGCTTAAAATGCAGGAAAATTCTTTTTGACATTCTATTTCATGAACTCCTATAATGTAAGTTAGTTCACTGTTCGCTTAGTAGGCCAAGGCGCTGTTGAAGTACGCTTATTGTTCATGGTCCGACTCTCGATGCTTGCCTATATAGGTTGTATAAAAATGAAGCTAGAATCTCCGAAGGGGCTAACTGTACAGACACAAAAATTTGCCGTTTGTAATGGATTTTATGTAATTAATTAATTACAGTTTACTGCATAATGTATTAATACACTAACCTCAATACCCACACCTCACTAAAACATAGCGAACATATGCAACAAAACAACCTATCATATAATATGCAAAAATTAATCAAGAATATGCTGAAGGCTTTCCTTCTTGAAAGTTTCATCATTCTAGCTAGAGTATTTTGTTTGATTTTTTTGTCAGCTGTTATAAAAAAAAATGTTCAATAAGAAAAACGCAATATAAAATTTTGAAAATTTATAATTTTTTCCAGAGTAGATACCATACTAAAATTCAAATATATTTCAATCTATTAACATAAGACTTTCATTATGAATAATTATTGTATCTTTTAGGATCCGGAAAAAAAAACAATAAAATTAGTTTTTGGGGGGTAGGGAAAAGGGGTGAGATTTTTTGATTTTTTACTTCTTCCACAGAAATTATAAAAAAATTTTTAATTTTCAAGACATTTCAATGCTCCATGTGTATAATGGGAGGGGTCTTTCTAATTTTTCAGTTGAATTTTTAAGGCGGTTTTGGGGGTGTGGGAGGGAGGGAGAAAAAAAATGAAAGAAAAGAATCTAGTGTCATAAAGAAGAGGAACTAAGGTGATTAGGAATAATTTCTGTTCCCATTGGTTTGAGCATGGAAGAAAGGTATTTTATGATGGGGTGTGTTCACACGTCTAAGAAAACCTTTATTTTTCTTAACCAAACATATACGAAATTGTATCCCACTCAATTTTAATTAAAAATTTCTACAGTGTAGGGGTTTTGGTAAGTTTAAAGAGAAATAGTTTACTAAGGCTAGGAGCAAGTTCGGACAAAAATAAGTTTGGTTGTAAAATTGCCGAAACGTTTTAGTTTTGGTTTATGATTCTGGTTATGGGAAAAGGGAAATGGGTAGAAATAAGCAGAATATGTGGGTTTTTTTTTCTCTCTTTTATTTAAGACACAAGGTTGCAATTGTTGTTGTAGTTGGATGCGGTATTTTTTTATTTATCATGATTGTGTATTTTATCTGAAAAAGCTTTGTGGGTTTTTAAAATAGTAAAAAAAAAGCTGTGTAAACATAGTTTTATTCACATAATTTTTTTTTAAAGATAATGCTCGAGTTTTCCATTGTTAAAATGGTTATTTGTTTTTTTTTTTTCTCAGAGTAGTCTCAAATAAATCAAAGGTTATAGGGAATGGGCACCTTATATCGGGATTGGAGAAAGGAAAAGTAATTATAAAAAGGGTGGGAAATACCGAAACAAAAAGGGAAGTTAAGGTAAAAATAAAAAAAGTTGGGGGAGAAAAGTTTTTAAGTTTGGTGGGTGCCACATCAAATGGTGTTTAATAGTGAATGGGATAATAAGGTTAATTCATTGCATCTTCCATTTTTTAATTAGGTTGCTCCGATTAAAGTTTAATTAAAGAAACGGGTGTTTTTTTTACGATCATGTAAATTTATTACAGAGGGGTTGGGAAAAAAATACAGGTTTTTTTCGAAACAATACTTTGAGCCCCAAAATTCTGGGGGGCCCCAAATTGGAAAAGGGGGGAAAAAGGCCCCATTTGGTTTGAATGTGATTTGGGCAAAAGGGAAAAAAATGTTGTATGCTTTGTGGCCTTTAAAAAAGTTAAGGAAAGTTAAGGAAAAAATGGGGTAACAGAGTATGAAAGATTATAAGGAAATTTGGAAGAAAAAAAAAGGGTGGAAAAAAAAAAATGGAAAAGCCCCCGGGCGTATTAAAAAGGTATAGAAATAAAAGGAAAAAGCTAAATTATTCAAATAAATCTATAATAGTAGTGTTTATCACGGTTCTGGGATAAGTTGTGATGAATTTTCAAAAAAAAGAAAAAGATGCCCCTCCTGGGGGAAAGAAACGGAACCCATTAAAGGGGAAAGAAAAGAAAAAATAACAGAGAGAGAAATTTTTAACACCTAGAAAAACAAATATTTTCCGTAAAAGGTCAAGCGTTACGAAAAGGGAAAAGGGATAAAAAAAACAAAAGAAAAAAAAAAGAGATAGAAAAATTGGAACAAGTTTTATATGTTATTTCTTGGGAACCGTGCGAGGGAAAAAAATGAAAAAAATGAAAGGAACAAAAATAAAACCAAAAAGGAAAAAGGGGAAGCCCCCCCCCCCCCTTTTTTATGGGGAAAAAAGGATAGCTGGGCTGAAAAGTGTCTTAAGAATTGGAGAAAAAAAAAAAAAAACTATAAGGGGGGGAGATCTGGCCTTTAGAATAATTAGTAAGAAACTATGGGCGGGAAAACAAAAAACACTCGTGGGGGTAGGCCTTTTTTTGTTTTAACTTGGGTATAATGGGGGATGTTTGAAAAAAGGGGGGAAAAAAAAAAGGTGGGGGGGTTTTTTTGGGGGGAAAAAGAAAAAAAAACTTTTTTTCGAAAATTTCCTAATGGCCCCCCCAAACAAAATTATTTTTTTAACAGTTAATATATTTGTAACAGTGAGGAGGTTGGAGGTTTTTTTATCAGTGGGGAGATAGAATGCATTGAATGGAGCCAGTGATCTTTGGATGGGTTTGGCGCCCCCAAAGAAAAGGAACAAAAATAAGGTACTCTACTTATTCATTGGGGGGATAAAATGAAGGGTTTTATTAGTAATAAAGTGAAAAGGACAGAACAAAAAAAGGTAATACAGTTGCGTGTTTCTTTTTTAAAAGGGGGGGTTGAAAAAAAAAAAAAGTTTGAAAAGGAATGGGTGTATTAAGCAAGAAAATTTTTTTGGCAGGTTTATCGCTGGGGCTGAATCATTTATTATATTACAAGATGGGGGGAACATAAATTGAAACCACAATAGGATGCCCCCGGGGAAGTCACCCGGCACAAAGATGGAGGATAAAAAATTTGTGAATGGGATTTTTTGTTGGGATTAAGTAAATTGAATGTTTTGTTTTATATTTTAGGATTACAACAGACAGTGATTTGAAGAGAGACAGGGTAAAAAAGAAAGATCAATTTTAAATTCGTTTTGATTAACTATTTTTTTTTCTCACAAAAAGGGGAAAAATTTGTTTTGGGAGGGAAGTCATAACAATAGTTGATAAAACTGGAAGTAAAATCTAAAACTTATATAAGAGCCGTAATAGGCGAGTGGAAAAAGAAAGAAGAAGGGGGAAAAATTTTATTAAAGGAAAAAACTCTTTATATATAGGGGAAAAAAAGAAAAAACAGTAGGTTTTTCAGTTTAAATGAAGGGGTGGTTGCTACATGGTTTAACTATGGGGAGGGTTCTATTAGAAAAAGCTCTATTGGCCGCCTTAAGGTGGTTTAAATCTTTTTATTTTTGTTATGAGCTCGAATCAGATGGTGGGTCCCGAGGTGAGAACTTCGAAGGGGGGATCTTGGCAAATGTTTTGGGGTTGGGAAGAAAACAAAGGGTGCGGCCACCCGAGGTCTCTATGTTTTCTGTACTTTTCTCAGGATGAGATACAGTTGGGGTGTTATAAGAAAAACGGGTCAAGATGTTGGTTGGATCAAAACTTTAAAAAAACCATTGGATGGAATACCAAAGAAACAAAAAAAAAATGATTTTGAAAGAAAAAAAAAATGGAAAAAGGGGGGAAAAAGAAAAAGAAAAGAAATAAAAATTTTTTGTTATTTTAGGGTTTTTTTTTTTTTTTTAAATGGGAAAAAAAAATTTGCAAAAACAGCCCCACCCGGCGAGGGTAAATGAAACTTCATAAGTTTTTTTATGTTAAAACTCAGGTTTGGAAGAAGCGGGTTTCATTATGGAAAGCATAACAAATAAAGGTGTTTTTTTTGTATTAAAAAACTAGGTTGGGAGATAAAATTTAGAAATAAATGGGTTTGCGCGTTGATTTTTCTATTTTGTGTTTTTTGGGGTACCCACAGAGTCTTTTCTGTACTAAAAGTATAACATTGGAGCATAACAAAATCACCTCAAAAAGAGATGTACATTGTTTATGTTGATAAACATACTGAAAATGTTAAGTGGGAGGAACGCGTCGCCAGTGAGAGGAGGAGGTTCGTATGTTTGAGGGGTAAAGGAAATAAATCAATCACATTTTTATTGGGTTGGTTCCTCCATAATGGGGGTGGGAAATGGTTTATTCTCCATTTTTAGAAAGGGATTTACAAATATAGCGGGGAAAGTTTGAAAAAATTACAAAGAAAAAAAGAACAAGGGTTTTTTTTTTTGTTGTTAAGTTTTTTCCTTTCCCCGAATATGGGGGTTTCTGATTATTCTAATTGCCCCAAATTTTCGCTGATATACTGAGCCTTGTAATGTGAATCATCGAAAAAGGAAAAATTGAAGGTGGGGGAAAATCTGAGCAATCAATCAGGTAAAATGATATAATTCGGGGTGGACGCGTGGCGCTTTTATTTTTGTAGATGAACAAAATATTGGTGGGGGTAAAGATGAAAAACATACAATAGAATGGGGAAAACACACGGTTTATGAAAAGTTTCATGGCGAACATCTACAATAAAGGGGTGGCCTCTTCTAGCCAAACTTCATTTGAGATTCATTAATGTTGAACTCGAGAGATAAAAAAATGAAAATTTTTGGGGTGTATTTTTCTAGCTCCTGTGGTTGGAGGTGGGTCCCTTCCTGGAAAAAAAAGAAGAAAGGTTTTTTTTTGGAAAAAAAAGGAAATTTTTTGGGGGGCGAGAAAAAAAAAATTTATGTTTTTTTTTTGGGGTTGTGTGTGTGTGTGGGGGTTAGGGTGTGTGTTTAAATAATAGACTTTGGGAAAAAAGTAAAACGTTGGGAGGAAAAAATATACGAAAAAAGTTACAAAATTGCCTAATTTGATATTCTGGGTGATAACATAGGTGGGGGAGGAAAAAAGGAAACACCGCACCAAACTAGCAAAGGAGGGGTGAAAAAAAACAAACAAAAAGTTTTTTTATTGCTTTAACGTACCTTTTTTTCAAGGTTGGGGAGATGGCTTCAGTAGTGACCAGTACAGGTAAGAAAGTACCACCCCCTGAAAAGGGTTAATATTTTATTTTTTAAGGAAATGAAATACTCTTGTGGGGATTCAGGAAAAAGAAAGGGGGAAAAAAACGGACCGACTGCCAAGAGGTGTAAAAAACACAAAGTTTCTCGGAATAAGATTCTTATTTCTTCGGGGGTAATGGGATGGACAACGGACAAAAAAAGTGGCCACCTTTGGGTTTGCGGGCAGAATTTTATATAACAACCGATTTTGGGTTTGGGGGAAAATGCCCCCAAATAGGGTGACTTAAGTTCCTCCTCCCCGCGGATATGGGGGCTGTCGGTGGCTAGGGGTTCTTTTTAAAATTTGAAGGGGGGTTAATTGTTTTGCCTTGGGTTTTTAACCTTTCTCATCTAACAATGGATATGGGAGTCTAAGTTTTTCGCATTTACAGAATCCTAAAATTGGGTAGTTGGAAAGAAACCCCTTAAATGGGGTCCCCTGGGAATTAAACACAAGTTATTATGGTAGTATAATCTTTTAAAAAAAAGTTTCCTCATAGTAAACTGTTTGGTGGGTAATGGGTAATTAGTTCCAGAATTATTTTTTGCGTACACCCCCCAATAATCCTTTTTAGGGTGGGTTTTGGGGTGGTGGGGTTCTACCCTCGATGGTCTGGTTGGAAAGGGAGAAAAATTTTGGATAAAGAAAAGAGTGTAAATAAATGTAAAAAAACGTATTTAAGAAGGAAAGTGGGGTTTTTATGGATGAAGGGTTCTGGTGGGGGGAAAAAGAAAAGGGGTAATGAGAAACAGGAATCAAAATAAATAATGAAGTATACAATTGTTTATTTTGAAAAAAAAAAGTAAAAATAATGGGATTAATTTTTATATTTTTGGTATACTATGATGGTGGAGAAAAAGGAATATAATGAGATAAAATAAATATAATGTAAAAAGGTAATAAAAAGAGATAAAGCCGGGATAAATTAAAAATAAAATAAAATTTATTGTATATTAAAAAATAGTTATGGGATGGAAATAGGGTTGATATATGGGGGTGTTTATGTATGATAATTCGCAAGAGAAAGTCAGAAATTTAGGGAACCAGAAAGAGACAGAAAAGAATGAGGTTGAGGGAAAAAAATTATACTCGAGGTTCCCAGCGCGATTTTGGAAACCAGGAGCAACACATGTCGTATTGGGCGCAGGCTGTTTTTATGCGTTCTTTTAGTTATCTCTTTGGGCAAAGAAAACGGCCCCGAAAAAATCTTAATCAAAAGAGATTCGGGCCCAGAATTACAGGAAGACCGAATTAAAAATATGATGGGAAGCCTGGGGGGGGGTAATTTTATATTTTGGAAGTTTTAATGGGGGCCATTTAATTGGGATTTATATTGATATGGGCCCCCCAATCAACCTGGGAGGTGCCAAGGGGGAAATATTGGGAAATACCTCTTTCAACATTCTTGACTCGATTTTACCCATAAAGTGGAGGGGTAGGGGAGTGAGTAGGTTCCACCCCACCCCGAGTATATTACCCCCACCCAACCGGCCTCCGGGTTTCTCAGTCCCACAGTCCGAATGAACATTATTTGTTCTCCTCTTTATTTTTTTTGGGGGGGGGATTTCCTTGTCCCTGTGGGACCGGAAGCGCGCCTTTCGCTCCACAAACTAATTAAAAATGGGGAGGTAACATAAAGAAGAGTGGAGGGTCCCCCCGGTATAAACAGAAGAGCCTTGGTGGCATATATATATTATTTCCAGACGTTTAGGTACCCTCCAACTAATGTATTATAAATCACTTCTACCCATTTTTCCTCTACTGCCCCCTACTTCTTTTCACCTACTTTTACCCCGATTGGCCTTTGTATACACTCGCTCACACCCTTAACCCCACAGATAAAATAACCCTCAAATAAAAAAATTATGGCAAAAAAGAATAAAAAGGAATAAAAAAGGGGTTTTGAGAAAAATAAGAAAATGAAAAATAAGAAAAATAAAAATACACACATCCACTATATATTAAATTTATTTAATTAATAATTAAATAACATTTACTATCTTTAAAATTAATTTAATATATAAAATTGTAAAATTATTATTATAATTATAAAATAATAATTATATAGTAATTACAGATTAAATCTAATTATTATATAATACAAAACTATATTTAAATAAAATTTTTTAATAATATATAAATAAATAAAATATTATTTTTTTATTTTTTCTTTATTTCCTACTTCTTTTTTAATTAAACCCCTAGCCATCTTTACGTTATTCACACATTCGACACAACATTCGGGAGTATAAAGGTTTTGACGCCTATTAACTAAAGCATTCCACGGAACAAAAGAAAAGTCACATAAGTAGGAACATAAAAAGTAAGATATTTAAATGGAAATAAAAATAACAAAAATAAAAACGGGTTTCGAAAAATAGAAAAGGCCACAGGGCCCTTTTAAAACACCGGCCCCCCCCCTCTTGGTTCTAAACCATTTAAAAAATTTTAAGGTATTGAAAAATCTTCAGTAAATCGAAGTAACAAGAAAAATCCACCCCTAAGTAAAAAAGCTCCTTCCCAATGGTGGAAAAACTACAGGACGGACCTCGGGGGCCCCCCCCCCCTTTACCAATACTTAAATGGGGTTTACAAAAAATCACTGGTCCATCCCCCCAATAAATGTTAATAGGGGGTTTACACTCAACTCCTTGGGCCCAGAAGTTGGTGGGGGATACACTAACAAATCCCATTGCCCCCCCCACAATTACTAAAAAAACACTCCGCCTATGAAACACAAAATAACCTTTTTAAAGATAATCTTCAACCCACACCTAAGATAAAAATTGATTTATAGACAATTTGCTTCACAACTTCAGAATATCTTTGTATAATTGCAGTTAAATATCAAAATATCGAAAGTTGGTGTGTGTGTAAAATATGGGTGTTTATTCAGGGTTTCCATAGCCACCACTTTTACAATTATTAATTATAAAAGTTTTATAAAAATTAAAAATTTATCACAAAAGTTAATTACAATAAAATAAAAAGTTTCTTATTATCAATTATTTATCAAGTATAATAAATTTATTTAACAAATTAATATATTATACAAAAAGATATCATTTATAATAAAATAAATCTTACTTTTTTAACAACTATCTTACAACATCTACTAAAATAACAATCTCTCCTCTATGAGTAGCTAGTGAATGTTTTTATTAGTAATGAACAGGAAATGTTTTTTGTGGGCTTTTTTATTTTTTTTTATTTTAAGCTGAATTTTGTATCTCCAAGATTGAAACAAGTAAACCAATCATGCAATATGCACCAGGTTTACACAAAAACAATAACATGGAAAAGATAAAAAAGGGAACTCCCACCCGAAAATCTGGCTATATCAATACATAGACAAAAAAAAAAATTATTAATCAACTCCACACTCCCCACATTAAAGAATAAACTGGGGTTCCCAATATTAAAATTTATTTATATTATTGGAAAAGAAAATTTTTTATATTTAATTATAATAGTCTTGTTTATTTAATTTAAATTTTTGATATTTTGGGGGGTCCCAAAAATAATAATAAAATATCCCCCATCTCAGAGAAAATTTTTTTAGAAACCTCACATTTTATTATTAGTTTTTAACAAAAAAATTTTATTCGGGAAACAACTGATTTTGAAAGACTGTGCCTTAAATATATCTATAATACAGTTCGCCCTCCCATCCAGCATAAACCTTCACAATAATTTCCCACCTCTTCCCCCCCATCGATAAAGACAAACCATTCAACCGGTTCATCACACCTGATACTCACTCTCACGGATTTCTACTTTTATCCTATCCCCCCCCTTAATATGTTTATTTTTTTCAGAGTATTTATTTCACTCACCTTACCTCAAGCACACGCGCGTATTTCATCTCACGCGGTTTATACCCCCCTAAAAACAATACACTATCAACCCAATTAAATAACAACACTCCCAAATTCCGCCTTTAAAACCACAACGATACTCATTATTTCACCTCCACACTCCACACACACACTATCCTTTACCCATACACTGGAAACCCCGATTCCACAAAATTGCACAACACCATACCTTTATTTTATTTTTTATCATTCCATTTCTTTTATTTTACATTGGGGAGGAGGGTTTTACCCCTTATTTTCACTCTACAAGTTTTACGAAATAATAATACAAACTCATAATACTCACACATCACAACCATAGCCAACTCATATAAAGAGAGTGACAATTTTCACTTCATTATTATTATAATATATTCTTTCTCACTTCAATAGGTTTCTGAAGTTTGAAAAACGAATTATTATTTATATAAAATAATTATTAAATAATATTTAATGAAATAAACTACTAAACTTTACCACCCTTCAAATATATATATTATTACATACTATTCATACCTATATTTATTATTAATTAATCATTGTTATAAACTTATTAACCACTATAAAGTATTTTATAATTTTAAAATATTAAATTTATATAATTATTAAATCAGTTATATGATAATATTAATATATTTAATTAATTAATTAATTAATTTCCTTCAATCTAATCTTAAAATTCTTATATTTTAAAATATAATAGTGTAAATAATAACAACGGCATTTATATGAAAAGTTAGGTGACTCTCACTTTAATTATATTTATAAAAATATATATTATATATATATAAATTTTATAAAAAATATGTAGTATATTAGTCTGTAAGTATATTAGTTATCTAAGTATTAAATTTCGGCATAGTCATCCGGCTTTACCATGGCCAAAAATAATAAATTGCCAAAAAAAAAATTTTTATTTTTTAATTTTTGAGCATAATAAGTAATAAAAAGAAGAATTAAATTTACCACGAGTATTATTCATGTGTAGTTCGTTATTTTTTGGTTAAAACCCCCCTTCTTAAAAATCCCTTTCCGGAAAGCCCCCCCGGCCCCCCCTGCACAATTCGTAAGGATAAAGAGATAATGGAACGGGAGTCGTTAATTCTTATAGCCCTTCATCGCGCTTTTCCCTGTCTTGGGAAATTAAGCCAAAACACCGAAAGAACTTTTAAAAAAATTGCGTTTAATTCTATATGCATTGGTTAATTCCCTCCTCTTGAGTTGATCATTTACCCACCGGACAGTCTTAATTATCACCTCTTTACAAGAGGCCGCGTTTCTTTGGAATATATAATAAAATGCTTGTAAAAGAAAGCCCCCCCCATTTATTCTAAATCTTTCCATCCAAACAATATTTATTTAAGAAGTAAACAAAACGTTTGTGTTAAATTTCTGACAATGAAAACTTTGTGGCAAAGTTTATTTTTTGTATTTTCTTGGTTAGTTTTTTATAGAAGCCTAGTATTATATACCAATTCACGGTTGTTTATTTATCTCTCCAAAATTTAGAAAAGAGCTTAATTTTCACACCACTCTATTTTGGGGTGTATCTATCAGTTTTGCTTACTTATATTCCCTGGTAAGCCTCAATCTTTTCCTCCAAATTTTCGGAAATTTAAGCATAATACGTTTTTTGAGCTATTGCCTAATTTTTTTCATTCACTATATAAAACTCTTTTTTAAAAAAAATATAAAAATTAGCCCTTCTCATATTATATCTCTCAAAATATATCTCATCCTTTTGTTTTATTTATTATTATGTTTTGTTATACATCATCCATTCTTTTTTAGTTTATCTTTAAAGTAGTTTTTTTTTATAATGTTCTGCGTTAAAAAGATACCATTGCCCCCTATTGTTTTTTTATTTTTTTTTTTATAATCTTTTTTTAAGTTTTTACCCCAAATTCACTGTTTATTTGCCCCAGGGGTCATGATATTAAATTAGTAAAGGAGGCATTTTTTATGGGGCACAACCCTTGGCCCCCTCCCTTTTGCCCCCAAATGATAAATCCCGTATTCCCTAAGGGGTGTTAAAATTTCTTTTGAAAAATAAACAAATTTCCCCCCTTCCCCTTCAATAACCTTAGAAAAAAATAAAATAATGCAATAACTTATCCATAATATGTACAGTTTGTTTATCATTCTTCCTTATTCATTTTTTTTGTTGTGTTCCTTTTGATTCTTTAGGTTCCACATTATAAAGGTTAATCTCTTTATTTTTCTAGACAAAAAGTTTCATATTTTTGTTTTTTCTCAAACTCCCACTTTATCCCCGTGGGTTGGGTTTTATTTGGTGATTAATTTGTGTAAAATTTTAAAGGATTTTTCAAAGTTTTTTTACTTGGCAGGTTTTTCGGGGTTTTTTTGAAAAAGAGAAAAACATGATTAAAACTTCTTCTTCCACCGCGGGGATATAGGAGTGAATACATGGGGCAATCTGAACTCTCACTTCTTTAAATTCTTTTTTGGATCTATTAACAAGTTTACGGATCCCCCGGCCATTTTCACTTTTGGGGTTTTCCAATCACCCAGTTTCTTTTTGAGAAGGTTCCCCCCAAATTGTTTGACGGTTTTGTATTTAAAAATAAATGACACGATTTTTAGTTTCTTCTTTACAAAAACACTTGGTTTGTGCCATAAATGTGAATTGGAAAACAGAACGATGAAGGGTGGCTGTTAATAAGCTCCCCTCTTTTCTTGTGTGCAAGCAGAATAAAAGCTCAGAAAGAGGGGGGCTATGTTAAGCGCCAATGAAACACCCGAAGTTTTGGGGTGGCTTTCTTTCTGGAAAAAAAAGTCTTTTTCTAGATTTAAAAAAAGTGTGCTATTCTTAAGCACATGCCAGTAACGTTAGTTGCAGAGGAACGCCCCATTCGCTATTGTATTTTGTTTATATTCAACCCAACCCAATACCCTACCTTAGATTATTGGACAAATAATATAATGGATTGGGAGCACCCATAAAAATTTACTCTAGAAAGCATTCGAACGTTGTTAGGGGTTTTCTTCACACATAAAAAATAGTACTTGAGAAATTCGTTAAATTATAAACTGTTTTCTTGGTTTACATTTAAGTACTTGGTATTTTTATCTGATTTTTTTCGATAACATAAAATATTTGTCACTATAAGTTATTGACAATAATATTTTCTCTTTGTTTATATTCATGGTTTTTTTGTAATTTTTAATAAAACCTTTAAAAAAAAATTAAATATGATCAAAATTTTTTTAAAAATTATTTTTTTTGGTATTTTTTTTTTTCTTTTACTGGCCCTCCAGATTAGAACTAAATTTTTTTTAAAAGGGGAAAATTAAATGAAACCTCCTCAACAGATCTTCTTTCGAATGTTCCCAGATGGGGTAAAAAATGGGACTAGGTACCCAAAAAATTTACCTTTAAGGTACTTTGGTTTTTTTTTGTAAAAGAAACCCCAGAAAAAAAAAAAAAATTTTTAAAAACAAATCCAAGGGGGGGTTTTGGGGCGCGCCCCCAAAATTTAAAAAGAGAAAATCTGGCTCTCATAAAAAAAATCCTGAAGACAAAAAATTAACTTACACAGTTGTTATGGAACTGTTCTTCTATTTTTACCATTAAGGAAGAGTTTCCTAAAGAAGCTTTTTTCGTTTTTTTTTCGATGGAAAATTGTGGTGAGAAGAAATCCACGAGAGACATTTAGTTGGGGTGGCAGTGGGGGGTCCGACGAAAAGGTTTTTTTCACCCATAAAATCCTTTTTAATTAATTAATAAATTTAATAAACTAGAAAATTTAGTTTTTTTTTAAAGACAAACAACGCAAACACACAACACGTTTCCCTGCCCCTAATCGTTTTTTGTATATGAATTTAGTTTAATATTTATATATATAAATAATTATTTTATTATACACGTTGATTTATTTTACTACCAAAATATATACTTTTTTTTTGCATCAGTAGTATCGATTAAAATAATGCTTCTTCTTTTTTCCCTTCTCGTTATTAATCACTTGTTTTATTTTATTTTTAATAATATTAATAAAAAATTTATAATTACTTATTACGTTAATAAATAAAAACGTACCCTTTTCATTTACATATTATTATAAATAAATATTTTAATGTTTGTAATATAAATAATAATTACTATTACTTTTTGAGGATTTGCTTCTTTTATTAAATATAAATATTTGAAGTTAATATATTAAATCATATGTTATTATCTTTATAAATTTAATAATATTACAAATTTTAATAAAATTCATTTACTTAATTTATAAATTCTAATATTTTAAATTAATTACTAATTTAATATTAACATAAAAAATTATTATATATATACTTTATTATTTATAATAAAAATATTTAATATTCTATTAATATTTATATTATAATTATTAATAATATTTATAAATAATATATATATAATAATATTATATATATATATAATAATATATATTTATTATATAAGTTTCCCCCCTTTTGGGGAAAAAAGGTTTTGGGCCTAAATTAAAGGGTTTTTCCTTTTTAATTATTGAGGGGGGTTACAATGTTTTGGTTTTTTTTTACCTCTGTTTTGGGGTTAATGCATTAGTTTGAAAACTTATGGTCCTGGGGAAAAATTAGAAAAAAGGCGTTAAAAATTAAGAAAGAAAAAATCCTTTAAAGTTACAATACATTTGTTTTTTTCAAAGAATGGCATCCAAAATTTTTTTTCCTCAATTAAAAAATTATTAGTTTAGAACCAATCTTTTTTCTTTTTAAAGCCTTTCCCAAAATCCATGGGTACCCTCCTTTGACGTATTTTTTGGCCCCCCTTCTTTTTTTTTTTTTTTTTAATCTTTTTTTTTGCCCCCCCCGCCCCCCTTAAACATCAAAATCAAAAACCTTCTTTGAAGATCGAGCACTACCAATCCAAATTAAAGTTGAAAGAAATTTTCTTTTTAAATTTTTCCCTTACTTTTTTTTGGAATATAAGAAAATAAACTTTCCTTTTGCACTAATTAAAAACAGAAAGGGCCCTTCCTTTTCCATTTTTTGGTGGGTTCCCAGTTTTTTTGTACATTTCCCATAAAATTTTTAAAATTTCCCCAACTGAAATTTAATTTCCGAAAAGTCGAACCTTAAATACTTTTTTTCCTTAAAATTACCCTTAACCACTTCTTTTTTCACTCTTTAATTTCTCCCACAAAAACTTTTCTATTATTTTTCCAAACTAATTTTTACATCCTTTTAAAAAACCATAACATACATAACAACAATGGATTTTCCGAAATTAATCCCCCCCCCTCCTTCCAGCCCCCCTCCCTTTTCCAACTGAATTTTAAAATGATAAAACAAAATTTACCCCTTTCAAACATCTTTCCCCCAACCCCCAAACCAAACAAATCACCTTCCTTTTCCCAAACTTCATAAGTTACCCCATCTCTACTTAAAAACAAATTGTTAATACGGTAATACTTTTAATGAAATACTTCTTTGTTGGGGCTTTTTTGTACAGAAAACCGATCTACTGGTATGTCCAAATCACTCTTTCTCTTCCCCCCCTTCAACCAATGGGAAATTTTCTCAATTTCAAAAATCCCCCCTCCCTTTCCCAAACTCAAATCCCAACCATTTTTTAAAAAAGATCTTCCCCAACCAAACAATTCAATTTGCGCCCCTTTCCTTATTTCCACCCATTCTTAAAACCAAAATCAAAAATTTCCCAATTTAATCCCCCCGAAAAAAAAAGTCCCCCCGGCACTTCCCTTTTCCGGGTTCCTTTCCCCCCAACATCCAAAACCTTTCAAAAGAAAAAATTTGGACGTTTCTTATTAAAAAACGATTTAAGTTTTTATCTTTGGGACAAAAAAAACCCCTTCAAACTTAAAATTTAACCCATTAAGCAAAAAATTTTGGTTTTTCTCTCCCCACGGGGCAAAAACCAAAATACCTAACCATAAAGCCCCTTTTGGGTGGGTTCCCCAACAGGTCCACTCATCAAAAATCGCAAAATTACACTCTGTTCTCCCCCCCTCCCTCAAAAAAAAAATTTCCCCCTTTCGCCCCATTGCTTCCACACCTCAACCAAAAATTTTGGCACCCTACCTACAAACCCAATCAATAATATTCACTTTTGTTTTCCCCCTCTGATCTTTTTGTTCCTTTCCCACGGGCCCCGGCGAGCAAAAATCAAAAATTTAACCCCTTTCCCCTAATACTCCCCAATCAAACCCTTTTTTCCTTCCCTCTTTTTTCTCCCACGGCCCCCCATTTTTAATTTCTTTGGGACCATTTCCGTACTCCCACAAAACGATTTAATACAAAAATTTCCCCCCGCTGAAAGAAATTCATGGGTTTCACCTACCCAGCAATCAAGGAAAAAAAAAAAAAAAAAAAACCCATGGGTTTCCCCGAGGTTTGCCACCATAACCTTAGCTTTTTTAGGAAGGGAAAAAATGAAAAATTGGGGGTAGTGGGGGGGGGGCCCCAAACTACCCTAAAACTTGGGTCCCCTAATTTTACGGGTAAATAATATAATATAACTCTTATAAATATATATAATATATATTTATTTTATTTTATTTTATTTATAAAAATATTATAACATATTTATTTGAATATTATTATTTATACATTAATTATTGTTATTATTTTTTTCATATCATCACATTATATATCCATTATCCAAAAAGAAACAGAATTTAAATATAATAATATATATACTTAAATATTATAAATTTTAATCTTATTATTAATAAAAATTAAAATAATATTAATCTCATATAATAATAAATAAAAATTTTGGATTTATTTTGGTTTTTAATAATAAAAATAAATTTTTTTTTTTTTTGTCAACAAAGTTTATGTAAAAAAGTAAATATAAAGGAAGGATTTTTATGGGGTAAAGTGTCCCGCATTTTTTAACATAAATGAAGTTCTATTTATATACCCTTTTTTTTTTTTTTCCTTTTGGGATTTTTTTAAAATTTTTAAGCTTTTGTAAAAATACCCCCAGGGCATTGGAGGATGCATCATAAAAATCATTTTTTTTTAGTTTTATGTGATTAATTTCCTTCCTTTTTTGAATTCTTTTCATTTTATTCGTAATTTGTTTATCATTAATAAAATTAAGTTAATTTTTTGTTTTATTCTTATTTGCATGCCAGTTTTATTTGGTATGCAATAAAAGGATTTAGGTTTATAAAAAATACACCGTGACTACTGTTCATTCTTTCAAAACGCTTCAATAGTATTTTGGGGGAAAAGGTTTAATTATTATATAAAAATAGTTACCCTAAAAGATGTAAACATAAAATATTCTGGTTTAATTCTTGTAAATCAGCTTTTATATAAGTTCAGTATAACCTCCCCCCCCCCTCCTTATTCATACAGAATACCCAAATACAGGCTTACTACGCACTAGAACTCATTGGTTCTTTGTTGTTGATTTTTATTGAATAAATAACTTTTGAAATGGTTGATGTGTATAATAAAGAAAAAAAAGAAAAAAAAGACTCTTAAAAAATGGATTATACTAATTGATTATTGTTTAATTAAGAAGTCCTTGTATTATTTCAATTTAGTTTCATCTCTTTTCCCCATGGGTCATTGGAGGATCTAATATGTAATTGTGTTAGACCTATGGGTGTGCGGCGGTCATGTGTTTCGCCATCGCAGGTTGTATGTTTATCTTTTGTTTTTGACAGTTGCCTTAATCAACAACATTTAAATTAGATTTTAGTATATATCATTTATGTATCAAAGCGAATACCTTGACCCTTGTAACTGCAACACCATCATAAGGATATTACAACAACACAAACCAAAGGACTTATAGTCGACTTTGTTATCACCTTCTTTGTTATTACCCACACTTTTCATGCGAAAAAGGAACCTATAATTGACAATTTGTTTTATCTATTCTTGAGAGACAAACACTAAACTTGGAGCTACACAGAAAGTGGAGGTATTAATTATGACTGGTTAGCTATTTTTTATACACCATATAATGTTTTAGCTTTGTTAGTAATCCATAGAAAGGATATTGATGTTACAATCTCTTGTAGTAACATAGAAGAGGATAATTGACGTTACAACCTCTTGTAGTAACACAGAAAAGGATAATTGACGTTACAACCTCTTCTATTAACACAGAAAAGGGATAATAAAAAATTTTTGACGTTAATTTTCACAAATTTCTATCTATTTTAATACTCTTAATGCTTGAAACATCTAAATGATAGCAGAATATTATTTGCATACCTAGTATAATTATCCTCTTTTTAAACAGAGTCATTCTTACAATTTATATTTAGTTATATATATATATAAAGGTTGCTATAATATATGATAATGTCACATATCTATAAAGCATTACTAACCTAGCTATATATTTTACTAAAAAAGTCACTTTATATTACTTCATATTACTTTATATTACTTTATTTTATTCTATAAACACTCTCATGATACCACTATATAACACCTATATATATAATCGAATCTATATAACAATATAGTAATACACATTACTCGTTAAATGGTAATTAAATACTTTCAATATGTTAATTATTAAACATAACACATTATATATTATATTAGTGCGACAAAAGAACCTCTAATTATTATTATTAATATATATACTATTATTAGTGTAATATGAATACATATATATTCATCTGTAGTCATATAAATTTTTATTTGAGCTTAAAATGCCAATTAAATTTAGATTAATTCATATATAAATATTGTGTTGGTATTTATTATTATTGATTTATTATTATTATTTTATTATTATTATGTCTGTCAGCTACTCATCTTATTATATTTGTCTGTGTGATTAATTGTATGTGATTATTGTTACTTTATTTCATATTACTCATTAATATAAGGTGTAGTGGTTATTCTCAGTGTACATTATATGAACGTGATATATATATAAATTATTCACATTATTAATTATGATTATTATAATATTTATATATATATTATCGTTTTATGTATTATTTAATTTATTATTTTTTATATTATTATTTATTATTAATTTATTTATTATTACTATAATTTAATTATTATTATTATTAATTATTTATTATTTAATTATATTTAATTTAATATATATATTATTTATTATTATTATTATTTATATATTATTATTATTATTATTATTATTTATTTTTTTATTATTATTTATATTACTATTCATTATTAATATTGTTTTACTAAGTAATCAATACTGCTGAACTAGGTTCTCCGCAATTTCGAATGCACAACCGGTTGTATACTTATATTTCTTTCATATTTAAGTTATGAATATAATGTAATATTTTACCTAACATGAAAATTGCTCACAATTTTTTTTATATTTAAAATTATTTTTTCGATATTATTTTTTTCTATCTTGTTTTTACTTATTATAAATTATTATTCTAATTATAAATTTTTCCTTATTTTTATCATTTTCCTTCTATTAATCATTATATTATCCCTAATAAACTTTCCATTCACAACTTTAGTTTCTGAAAGAAAAAGAAAAATAAGTTGCAATTCTTTGATCAAAAGAGCAATGTAAATTCAAGAAATTGTATGGAACATTCCGTCGGTTCAAATAGAAGCAATTAATAGTAGAGCATAGACAGCGCTTATTACAGGAATTCTCGCATCTTTGGAGCTCGTATTTGTAGATGTGTAAGAGCTCGAAAGGGTTCAATTTATCTAAATTTGGAGGCAAATCTTAAAGATAAGTTTGAGGATATTGAAAAATCTTTTTTTATTGTTTCGTTGTATTTTACTAATTTTTCACTATTTTATTTAGAACTATATGTATTATGTTAAATAAACATTTTATCAATAATCTGTATATAGGTGAATAATTAGTTTATTATGACCTATATTTTCATTAATATTTTTAAAATTGTTAAAAATAAAAACGAGTGTAGTTAATGTTTGTGTAGTTAAGTGTTGTAGTTAATGTATTTGTGTTATTCTTAGCGTTATAGTGGTACAGTAAATTATGTTATGGTCGCACTGACCATACTAGATAATATAAAATTCATAGATATGGAGAGAAGATAACCATAAATCACACTAATACACCGCTAATTGTCAATAAAAAAAAACGTAGAGTAATTTTCATAATCATGCATAATCATCTCATCTCAAAGTCTTCCTGACAGCAATGCTCCATGTGATTCTACATTTCGCAATCCATAGAACACAAGAAAACGTTCTCAACTTATATATAAATTTGCAAGAATAACTCTTATATTACTTTGTTTATCTTTTTATATTTAAACTTTCATTATATTTAATGTTCATTTCAAATTATGTATACACATATTAATAATTACTTGTATTTCTTATTTATTCATAATAATTGATTATAAAGATTTACCATTTAAAATTGTATATATTATAAAACAAATTACGATTGCAAAATCTTATAAGATTTACTCTCAGTTCTAAAATTGGTTTATCTATTGTAGAACTGTCTTATATAAAATATTTTTTTGCCTTACTCAGATATGTTGACTTACAAATATCTTATATTAGATATGATAACATATTATAGTGTCACTATAACGGATTGATAGTACTACCGAACTTTGATAAAAATAAATTAAAAAATAATCGTTAAAATGTTATAAATTAAATTAACATATATAATAATTAACAATAAATATTAATTAGTATATAATATCATAATATAATTAATAATATAATTAATTAAAATAATATTAAATTAATATTATATATATAATATATATATTAATATTATAATTATAAATATAATAATTAATTAATAATATAATAAATAAATAATTAAATTATAATATTATAATAATATTTTAATATATATTAAATTAATATATAAATTTTAATATAATAATATAAATAATAATTAAATTATAAAATTATATATATTTTAATGGGTGACTGCCTACCTTATGGAGTACTATAAAGATACGTGAATGATCAACAAATAATAATTTAATAATAATATACTTAAATATAACATATATTAAAAAGTTAACTATCAAATTAATAAATATGAATAGCACTAATACACTAAGTATTTCAGGCAGTAAGAAAATCCTCCTAAAATTAGACCGTATTTAGTTGCGAAATTATTAATGAAATGAAGTAAAAATAATAAAACATTGAAAGTAAAACCTAACAAAAAAAAATTAAAATTGAAGAAATAAAATAGCATGAAGTGAAGCACCCAAAAAATTATAAAACGTAACTATAAATACATATCGATATATATCAATATAAGTAGCTCAAAAACTATATACTTGTGTAATGTGATACGTCACTTATAACATTAGAAGTGATAATAATATAGCCATTACGTAAAACTTTGAATAAATTCATCATTGATAATAGCATAATTATGATAATAATATATATATAGTATTTATTTCCTCTTCTTGATGTTATCATAATATTCAATATAAAGTAATTACTAGTTGGGCGGATACATAGCGGTCACTCAATACATATTTATTGTTAATTTACTATATATGTTTATCGTGAGAGTTATAGGATATTTAGGGCGAATATATACGTAGTATTATCACACTCTAGTATTGCCGACTTATATTATCTCGGTGGGGTGCGGTGCGGAATCATATAATATTGATAGTATAGTCGTGGTGCGGTGCATTTTTTAAAATAAATAATATTGTAAGGTTATATATGAGTGTCCTATTATAGTGATGAGGGCGGGGTGTTATATAGATATGAATAACATAGGATGCGGTGGTACGGTGCTGAGTGGTTCGATGCGCAAATATTCCCGTGAGTGCGTGGGGCAACCCTATAAATTCGGAGATTTTACAGAATAAATACATATGACATAAAAATAATATGGATTTTGTTATTTTTATAATATTTAGATAGAGTGGATGCATATAATACATATATATAAATTTTTATACTTATTGAGGGTTTCAGCTTTTTATATTTTTTTAATTAAATATAAAAAATATATTTCATTATATATATTTCATGTATTGATATTATAATTATATCTAAATCTCGGACGTATTTGGTGATATAAGTTATATATATATATGGTAGTTGGCAAATATAAGCAATCATGGTGCGATGTCAGTAATACGGTGTGTGGTGTAGACGGTTGATAGTATGTGAAATTAGCGTATATAAACCATATATATATTTATTTAGTGTGGGTGTATTATTATCATATTTCCATAGTGTTGTTATATTCATTCCGACATCTGGTATCGTCATTAAAAAATATATAGTATAGGTGCAATAGTTGACCATAATAGCCGATGTGGTGATGCTTATAATGTAGTATGTGCAGGTGCGGTGCGATGTCGTATAGTTGACGGTGCGTATAGTGTAGAATTAGTTGAATATATACTCAGCTTGGTTTAGCTAGTATAATATAGTGCGTACATAATTTATATTATCTCGGTTAGATTACCTGTCTCATAAATAATCTATATAGACTCTACGGTAGTGTAATATATAGTACTAGCTAGTGCTTATGTATAAGCGTGATAGTTGTCAGTTTGCAATGGGCTATGCAGCTGTTGCGGTGCAGTGAGCGTAGTGAGCATTATTATAGTATATCCTATATATATATATACCTTGCTCTTTTCACGTTACTATACGCGACTACTCAGTAATAGAGTAAATATATATATATTTGACTCAAATATATGTCTTCTTACCTTTAATAGGTAATGAGTGGCCCCGGTTTGATCCCTTATACGTATTATACCGGACTCTATTAAGGTTAGCTATATTATAAATTATAATTACTAGTAAAATAGTATTATTCATATACTTTGAGAATATAGGGCATAATTATGACTGGTTGAAGGTAGGTCTATGAGTACGTATATATTATTTATCTATTAAAAATAATTCTATTTATTGTTCGAAATAAAGTAAGGATATTTTTTCTTTTATATGAATGATGAGGTGAGATAATTTATAGCTACAATTATATATTTCTTGTAAGAATTATCTGGGGGTGAGTGAGTACATTAGCCTCTTTATTCTGAAAATTTCAGCGAAGCTTGTTGGGGTGGTCTTATATAAGTTGTTACTAATCCTAATGGCCTTATTAGTATATTAATATCATTTTACCACTATACATACTATCAAATACCGTTAATATACATACTATTTAGTAATATTTAGTTAAGATATCAATAGTGATTATACCAATCAATGGGGTGGTTATATATATACGATAGATTTATTATATTTATATAACTACTTTTTGTATAATACTCACTCATATTATAACATATTATTTAATTTATTCTATATATTATTTTTGGTATATATATTTAACTATATTATTGATATCATAAAGGGTTTTAATCTTTTGTATTCTAGGGGTTAAACTCTATTAAACTTAAATTAAAGTTCTAAGTTTCTATTATATATATACTATAAATTAAATTATATAAATGAATATAGATATAACTGATTATATAATATTAAATATATAGATTACTATTATTTATTATTCCATTATTGAGTTGCATTATTATAACCAGAATGAAAGGGAATTCATTTCCATTATGTAATATAGTATATAATATTATATTATTATTATTATATTTTTATCATATAATTATTATTTTATTATTATTATTATTATTATTATTTATTATTATTACTATTATTATTATTATTACTATCTTCATTATTTAACTGATTATATGTGAATTTTATAAACTAAAAACTACGCAACTTTTTATATTAGCACAAATGGTACATTCTCTTAGCTATAATGAAAATAATGTATTCCATTGTATATTAGTTATTGAGTTGAATTTTGCTACAACTATGGTGATTAATTAGGTTGGCTGATGCGGTATACTATAATATATACACCGTATATTATTAAGGTATTATAGTATTCTAATATGAATGATATATATATATATATAGGTATATATGTAATGTATCCTATGTCTCTATAGAAACTAATAGCTGTAAAGTAAAAGCTATGGTTACTGTCATGTTGTACTATTATATTACTTATAATATCTAGGTTCTTATATACGATATTTTCATGTGATAATATTGATATACTACTTATATATTATAATTAATAATAATTGGTCCATTAATATATAATAAATATTAAACGTATATATATGTATATGTACTTAGTAGTTATCCGACAGCTTAATATTAATATATATAGAATTAAGTCAATATAATAAGGATTAATAATCTTTATATATATAAATGATTGTATTTAAACAGTTATTAACATTTCGATATACATTATATATATATATATATATATTATAATAGCTAATTATATTATTTTATATAGTGTATATAATATCAGAGAATAAATAATAATATGTGTCTTTTCGCTCAGAGTCTTTGTTTTTTATCAATTAGTCAAGGAAGTGACAAAAGAGGCTTAAATATTAATATCAATAGGGAACTGGCATCAAGAGAATGAATAATTTGAAAACTATTACATGGCTATAATGCAGACTTATTTGTATATTTTCAATATTTACTAGTGTGTGCGATTACTGCCTAATACTGTAATAAGATAATAAAATATATCAGAAGCTCTTATATTTTTCAATTAGGTTATAAGTGTAATACTAGGAGTAATTATATTATGTTGTGATACTTGGCTTACGCTAACGTATTTATTATTATAATTATTTAGGATGGTGTGTTGGAGTGAAAATATTACCTTTTCAAGAGTATATATTATATAATATATAGATTATTTTTTTATTAGTTTTTTTACTTTGCATTTTTTATATTATTCATTATAATTTTAAAATATTTTGTATAATAAAAAATAATATAGCTATAAATTAAAATATATATATTAATTTCTAAGACATAAATTATATTATAGTGTACTATATTGCATAAAAGAAAGTAAATGTTAGCTACTTGCTTTGTGTTGTGTTTAATAATAATAATATACATATTATTTGTGCATCTGGATCAATTACATAAACCTAGTATTATACACGGCTATCAATTTACACTGAAGAATATAAAATTATATTAATTGACTCAATTCTTACAATATATATGATAGCGTAACTGAATAATAAAAAAAATATATGTGATAATAGTTACAGCTTGAACGTCCATTTGCAGATTCATTACTGTACATAATACTAGTGACTATAATAAATATATATTTATTCTGTGTTACATATATATATATATAAGGTATATGTATAGATTGTAAGCTACCAATTGTTTGGTTTATTAACACATTCACTCGATGAGAAATGTTAGGTTAAGCTAATCAGAGGTTCTATAGAGACCGGAAGATATATCTTCTCATGAATTCTTTGAAACAATTAGCCAATTAAAAGTTGTTAATACAAAACATATTTGTAAGACTACCTATCTCTATATTGATCTCATGCACGTCCTCACATCGTGCGTTAGAGTTGTAGGTCTCCACGGTTTCATCAGGACATCAAAGTTGATAGCATCTATGAAGTGAGTGAAGGATCACTGTGTATTATTTGACCTGCAGTAGCGTGTTAATAATCTAATAATAAAGATAGTTACATAGTAAGATAAATGTTCAGTAGTTAAGATCTTTCGCTCTTAGCTAACGTTAATTCAATATCTGTACTACATAAACCTGAACTAACTCAATATGACGTTAAATATCCTGAGCGTCTCATTAACTTATATAAGTATTAAAAACGATGTCGTAAAAACCTAGATCACTTAAACGTTAGGTTGAATCTTAAAGTTTTATCGTAAACCTATTGAACGCACTATCTACCGTAGTAACGGATCTTAACGTTTGCCTTAATATCTATAGACTTAGCTCTTGATGGATTGGACTTGGTCCCATATATATAATATTAATATATATATATTATATATATAATATATTAATATATATATATAATATATATATATTATATATAATTAATACTATATATTTATTTATCTTAGAATTCTCTCAAATATATTTCGGGCTATTTTCTTAAAGTTTGTACTTTCACTGTATTTATTAGAATAAATAATATATTATGCTGCATATATTATATCGTATAGAATTCTCTAAATATTATATATATTTTTATATATTATATTATATAATATATATTTATATATATATATATTAATAATATTATATATATTGAACTGTACAGTAAGGTAGGGATCTACAGTGATATATCCAAGTTACTATTATTTACGGGGTATTAGGTCCGCTATATATGACGTCGCACCTCCGCACTCGACTTTCTTCTTTTGTCCATCTACTAGTCTACTACTATGACTTATTATATACTCACTCGCACTTACTCAGTATTAATCACCATCTACTATCCGCTATTCAGAAGTTGATATCAGTAATACACGGTATCTCGCAATCAGTCTCCCGTACTAATAAATTGTGCTGAAACTTTCAAGATATGCATATAGTATATATTTATGTGACTTAATGACTTCATAGAGACTAATTGTAGCATTAATATACGTGTGAACTTAAATAAAAGATATGCAGAGCAATAATCTAAGTAGATATATATCTTATAATATTCCACACTTTAATATTTTGAAACAAATGCCGATCAAATTTGGACGTTTCTCAATCTTATGAGATGATATCAGATTAGAATGAAATAAGGATAGTTTCATGAAGACTTTTGCCTAAGCCTAAAGCCTGTCTTCTCTACGTTATACGTCGCTATTGTAAACTATTTATTTCTAGATAATAAGGTACATAAAGAGGTGATTTACATAAGTATTTATTTCAACTAATGATCAGGATATCAACTGTAGCTCTTTCGAATGGCGGAGGAAAGGACAGTTAGCTACAGAGGCTGACCTCTTGCCTCAAATTACCAGCATAATATTATTAAAATATTTCGCTCTTATAAAGGTATAATATTAAAGTATTAATGTAAAGAGGGATTAATATGATTAATTTTATGTATGAAATCTTAAAGAATAAGTTCATACCAACATTTTTCATTAGGTCGAAAATATGCTGGAAAACTGTAAGAGAGTGAATTAATTATATGATATTCTCTTATTGTGTTATTGATTATGTTTATGTGAGTAGTTATTATTTATTATTGTATTATGTTACTATGTATTTATTATATTTATTATATATTATACAATCGAGTAATCTATGTATTATTATTTCATTTATTATTTGCTAATATTATTATTTTATTATTATTGTTATTACTCTTTCTTATTTCCTCTTAGGTCATATTTTTTCTAATTTTTTCATTCCTCATTTATTATTTATTATTATTATTATTATTATTATTATTATCTATTATTATTATTTTATTTATTATTTTATATTATTATTATATTATTTTTATTATTTATTATTATTATTAATTATTATTATTATTATTACTTATTATCATTTATTCTTATTTATCATTTATTAATTATTATTAAATGAAATATTTTGACTAACCTGTCCACCATAAGAAGGTCTATTTAGTCCAAGAAAAAAAGTAATGATTATTATTTTATTATTATTAATTATCTCATTATTAATTAATGTGATTACTTCTGACTCTTTCTGAATAAATGTTTTTGAATTGACTTATATTATTATTATTATTGATCTTAATTGTTTTTGTTAACATTTCTATTACAGTCATGATTATTATTATTACTTTATATTAATAATTAAATATATTATGCTTAATATAGTATTAAAAACATATATAATATATATATGATATTATATATTAATATATATATATATATTATATTTATATAATATATTATTATATATATTATATTATAGTATATATATACTTATATTATATTAGTATATATAATATTAATATTTATATATAATTAATATATATATTAATATTATTATATATATTATATATAATATTAGTACGGTATATATACTATATAATATACATAATATAATTAATAATATATATATTATATATATCATATCATATATATATAATAGTATAATATATCTATATATATATATATATATATATATCAATATGTGTATTTATATTGTACAGTAATAAATACTAAGATATTGTAAATGAATACTTAAATAAATAATGATGCCAAATATCATAATTAAGTAACTATTGTATGTTATGTCAAAAATAAATAAACTAGAAGATTATGTAATGTATTTTGTGGTGCGTTTCTATGTTTAAGATAGGGATATGTGAAATAATGACTAACGATATAAATTCTTTTGATAATGTTTTACTGATACGGGTAACATAGAATTAATATTTCCGTAATATATGGATAGGATCAAGTCTCGGTTTTACATATGATGATTATCTTCGGTGTTCATAAAATGAAGGTTGTTTCCCTTGAGCATTTCGTTAGCGTGAATTTTGCTATACGAAGGAATGAGATTATAAAGAAGTGGTATCAAATATATATATTAATATATTATATATATTATAATATATATATATAATATATAATATTATAATATATATATTATTAATAATATATTATAATATATATATATATATTATTATATATATATATTAAAGGAATATCAGCATATAGCGCTTATTCTTGCTCTATTGTTTTATAATTGCAGCTGGCCATTTAGATATATTAATTATATTATTATATATATTAATATCATATAATAATTTTAATTGATTAATTATATAATATTATATCATGTATTATATATTTACTTCTGTTACTATAACTACAATATATATATATATATATATATATATTATATAATATATTATATATATATATATATAATTTATATAGTAATATATATATATATAATATATTATATATATATATATAGGTATATTATCAAGATGAATATCATTTATCTATATATATATTATATATTATAAATGAATATTATATTGTTATATGTAGAGGTATATATTGATATATAATATATTTATATATGTAATATTATATATATTAATATATATATTAATTATATATATATATATAATTATATATATATATTTATATATACTATATATATTATATATAATATAATATATATAATATATATATATATATATATATAATTATAATATAATATATATTATATATATATATATATAATATAATATATATATATATTTATATATATATTTAGTAATATTAATATTATACTGAATATTTATTATATTAGAGCTATATTATCCACTATATATTATATTATTAGTCTTAAATAATCCACTGTACATTGTTATATTAGACTTTATTATCAACTGAATATATTATTATGTTAGGACTATATTATATTTCTATTTTTATATCTATTATAGTTAAGCTTTATTGAAGTTTAAAATATATGTTAAAGGTATATATATAATATATATTATATCTATGTATTTTATATATATATATATATTATATATATATATATATAATATATATTATATATACTATATGTATAGTATTATATATATATATATATTAATATATAATATTAATATTATATATTATATGATATATATATAATATTAATATTTAATATATATAATATCATATTTTTATGTCTATATAGTTAAGTTATTGAAGTTTAAAATTGAGTTTTCTAGCTAATCTCGCTTTGTTACTTTATATACTATTTTAAATAAATAACTTAAAATGCTTAACATAGTAGTGTGAAATTTTATATATATATATTTAAACAACTATAGACCTATAAAACATCAGTTTACTTAATAAATAACATTATATATAAAACTTAGGTATAAATATATATATATATATATATATATAATTACACAGGACGAGCTTTCTCACGCCAACTTAATTTGGTCATTTTTTTACTAGTACAGAGCAGTGATAGATATAAGACGCATAAGCTATGTTCGCTATGTTTGGTAAGTTGATACGTCGCCGAGCTGTTGATTCTTGGTTATATTTTTAAAACTGACTATATAATTTATCGATATTATTTTCTGCAAGCCTTAAATTTTGGAAGATAAAATTATTACAGTGGGACAAATTAATGAATTAAGTTGCCCTCTCTGTATACTAAGTCTTCTATTTTTTTTCGTGATAATATTCAGAGCGTAATCAGTAACATTCTTTTATATAACTTGAATATTTCTAACTGAGAGAATAAGAACGCTTCATTTGGCTTATAATAACTTTTAAAATTATATAGTCTTATTCGGTGTGACATATGTTTATTTCGTTTTTTAGTGTGTTTTCCTCGCTATTATCACTTTTGGGATGTATTTTTTTGGTTTGTTCTTTGTGATGCTTAGTTGTTAGTATTATGTTATTTTGTGTGTAATGTGAGTGTTAAGTGGGTGTGGTATATGTGGTATATTTGGTGTGTGATTATTGTGTGCGTCGTTGGTCGTTTATGGATGTAGTTATGTTGTAGTTAGATGGGTGTGTTTGTAGTGTGTAATGTGGTATTTAGGTTCTTGCTGTGTGTTGTTAATGTTGTTGGTGTTGTGTGTGGGGGTAGTTGTGATGATTGCTAGGGTGTATTGTGTAGTGTATAGTGCTGTTGTTGGTAGTTAGTGTTGGGTGATTATTAGTGGAGTATGTGTTGTATGATCACGCTTAGATGGCTAGTTTGGTGCTTTGTTAAGTGTTGATTGGTGTATTGGTTGATGATAGATGATTTTCTCAGGTGTGTTGTAGGTCGTTTGACTCGGGTTGTGTCGTTGTGTTATTACGTTTGATGTGTCTTATCTGAGATTGTTGTTTGCGTGTGTGGGGTCTGCGTCGTTGTAGCAGTATATTATATTTTGATGTTGGATGTGTGTGATGGTGAGGTTAGTTTTGTGTGTTATAGAGTGTGCGAGTGTGTTGGTGTAACGTGGTTGTTGATGTATAGGTTGGGTTCTTGGGGTGTTGGGTTTGTGTTTGGAATATTGTGTTTTTGAGGGGGGTTTTTTTAGATATATTTTTATTATGTGTGATAGTATGTGATTTTATGATTGGTGGTGTGTTTGTATTTTAGTGGTTGTAGTATTGGGAGAGTGTGGAGTAAGGATCAAAGCTGTTAGTATGGGTTGTAGTATATTGGTGTATAATCATGACATTCTACAAATGATTTAAATATTATTTATATGTAGTGTAGATTAGTGTTTGTATTATGTGGTTCTCAAAGATATTTAGTATGGAATGATGTTTGAAACAAATATGGAATTATTTACATAATTTTCTGCATTTCGCAGAAACAAAATAAATTAAAATTATAATATGTAATTTAAATTATATAGTATTATATCATATTAATAATATTTGCGGAATTGGTTTTTAAAATTTCTTGAATTTTCAAAAATATTGCAGTTCATCTTTATATTTGAACACGTTTAATGTAATGTTCAACTACAAAGATATTTATATTACCGGTTTATAAGATTTGATATATAGATATTATGTTAATTTCGATATATATATTAGTATAGGTATGTAGGTATATTTATATGTGTCTATATAGAATATGTGAGTTTATAGTAATTTTATTCTTTTGTCTTTTTAATATGCGGTATATTTATTATTTTATTAATGTACGTTAAGAAATTTTATATATATTATTATTTTAGACAATCAACTGATAAATTATTAATCATATATATATTAATATATAACTAATATAAACCCTATCATTTAATACAGTATTATATAAGAATAAACACCACAGTACTAATACTACTCGAACTACAACATTGGTACTCTATATATATATATATATATAAGTACTATATATATATATATTTATATATATAATATATATATATTTTTATAATATATTTATATAAATATTTTATATTATATATTATATATATTATATCATATATATATATATTATATATATATATATATTATTATATCTATATATATATATATATATATATATATACTCCGATCACAAAAAAAACCAAAAATAGGCTACTTCTCTCATCCACAAATTTAACAGTTCAATTATACACCCTTTCTAATATATTATTTTATAAATGATAAAATAATAATCAAAATATTTTTTAAAAACATTTTCTAAAAACTCAAATACTAGTATATACTTCATAATTATAAATCAGCATAGGGATAAAAAAGCAAAGAAAACATATTATATACTAATCAAGTCATACATATATTCTAACTATATAATTTCGAATAATATAACATATATTCATGAAATAACTAATATAAAATATATAATAGAACTAAAAATACTTCTATACCAAACTATAATTATATTATATCAACGTTGGTCCCTCTCTAATCCTTATTCAAAAAATAACTAAAACCCCCAATCAAATTCAACAACCCCCTGTTTATATATAATATTCCTGCACCCTTTGCAATTAGCATTATTTCGGGTCGAACCAATAGACTTAAAAGTAGAAGAAATCAGCATAAACAAGCTTTTGCCACTACAGAAGTTAAAACTCCGCCGTCACAGCAATAGGACTAACTCTCACGACTTTTAAATCGTTAATGCAAAATAAATTCAGAAATTTACCGGATACAATAACGAAAAATATGCAGAAGCTTTTTTGTATCCATAACTTCCATTTTTTAATGAGATGCTGCTCTGGAGATTTACAAAAATAGATGCAATAACAAATAAATGCAAACAAAAGTTTATTTTAAAGTCTTTTAAATAACCATAAACGAATAACGGAAATAGACCCTTCTAGAAGTCAAAGTACTTCTCCATGTCACGGTGCTTGCGTAGAAAGAAGAGGAAATGAGTTGGCGAAAGCTCGTCCTCTATTTTACCCAGTTTTATTGTTGCGATTAGTGCTGTTTTTAATGTGTTTGTTTAATATAATGTCCACCATTTTAAAATGTAGAAGTTTAGAAAAATTGAATCTCATAGTAAATATAATATGTATATATATATAAATATATATATATATATTATATTATATATATTATATATATATATTATATATATATATAATATATATTATTTATTATAGTTATTTATTTTATATTTGGGTTTTACAAACAGATTTAATTTAGATTATTTGCCTAGTTATTATAGGTAATCTAATATATTAATTAAAGTTAATAGATGTTAGGGTAATGTATGGTCAACTATAATAAATCAATTAAATGTTATTTATTAAATATGGTACTTTAGGAGGTTGAGATTATTTTTTGGAAGTTTAATTATTAAAAAACAATAAGTCTTAGACTAAAGTATAATTAGTTGTAAACTTAATAAATTATATTTTTTATTATAACCATAAGAATTCTTAATAAGAACTATATTTTCATTTTTTTTAAAAAAGGTGCGGACCAAAAGAAGCGGAAACTTTTTTTGGATCCGCATGTGCAAGTCCGCTAATTTCTTGACGCAACTCCGCTAGTCCGCAACTATTCTGGTAGTCCGCTCGGAGCGGACTAGGGGACTAGCGGACTAGCGGGCGGACTAAAGGGCGGAAGTGCCCACCTCTGATATCTATATATTATATATATTTAGTTATATATTATATATATATATAGTATTATATATATATATATTTATATTATATATATATATATTATAAATATATTATATCTAGTATAATATATAATATATATATATATAATATTATAAAATATATGATTAGTTACTGATGATGAAGTGGCATAGGTATAAAAATGGATTCCTAGGCATAGTGGAAAACAAGGCCCGGATTTTGCTTGCAGTTTTTTCTATCTTCTTTCCAGTGCGAATTGGGATTTTCTGATCACATACATATAAAGTAACAAAGAACAAAGCTTACAACCCGTCTGGAGGAACCAGCTTAAAAATTTGGTTGATAGAAGCTTACTACCGGTTAAAGAAAGCTTACAACCGTTTGAAGAAAGCTTCAATCGGCTGAAGAAAGTTTAAAACCGATTGAAGAAAGCTTACAACCGTTTAAAAAAAAATTACAACCGGTTAAAGAAAGTTTAAAACCGGTTGAAAAAAGCTTACACCCGGTCGAAAAAGCTTCCAATCGGTTGGATAAAACTTAAAACCTGTTAAGAATATTTGTGAATCTCATCAAGACCCAGTATATCATTAAAGATTTAATCATTAAATCATTAATTAAAGATTTAATCATTAAATCATTAAATCATTAAAGCATTAAAGCATTAATTAAAGATTTAATCATTAAATCATTAAAGCATTAAAGCATTAATTAAAGATTTAATCATTAAATCATTAAATCATTAATTAAAGATTTAATCATTAAATCATTACATCATTAAAGCATTAATTAAAGATTTAATCATTAAATCATTAAAGCATTAAAGCATTAATTAAAGATTTAATCATTTAATCATTAAATCATTAAATCATTAATCATTAAAAATTAAAAATTTGCATGTGGAGGTTAGTTTCATAGAGCAATCTAAATTTGTTGTATGTTACACTACTGGGAATCAGTTATAGACTTGTGTTCATGGATTGCTTTTTATTTAAAACGGACCTTGTCGCTACAAGATGTAGCGACCATAAAATTCGTGTATGTTTGCTTGAAGAACTAAAACTTTCTTGGAGAAAATTAAACAGATGACGAATGAAGACAAACCACGAAAGGTTCACTTGAAGCCGTATAACAGAAAGGTTGGTCTAAGCTGACGAACTTTGAACCTTGATAAATAAACTGCAGTTGTAGGCAAGGGAAAAGAAGTTTCGTGCGGATGACCACGAAGTCAAGCGTTATTGATTGATTAGAAACAGATAGCGAAGGAAAGAGGCTCTTGGAACATATTTGGAAAACTCAGAAAGTAGGGGCGGAATTTCCCACGAGATCAACTGGAGAGGGATTTCATCGAAGAGGTGACCCCCATTACCCCGATCCACCCTGAGGCCAAATTGTACTATGTGCCCCATCATGGGGTCCGGAAGTCTTCGTCCACTACGGCACTAAGGCTAGTTTTTGATTGTTCTTCCAACAAACCAATTCTCATCCACTGCCTCCACAGCGGACCTTCCCTCAATGCAGATTTGAGTAAAATCCTTCTGAAACTTTGTCTAAGACAGTATGTGACTTCGGCTGATAGAGTGAAGGCATTTCTGAGGATACGCCTCAGATTTGAGGACCGAGACTCCACACGCTTCATGTGGGTGAAAGACCCTTCTGACCCCAAGAGCTCCCTAGTTACATGTCGAATCGCCTCCGTCCTATTTAGAGCTACTTGCAGTCAGTTCTTGTTGGCTGATTGTATTCAACATCACGTCCGACATTCAGACACAGATTATGAAGACACAATTCTGAACCAGATCTATGTAGACAATTGGTCGGTACCTTCGACCGACACCGAAGAGTAGGTGGAAGATTACTTTTGGCAGTTCAGATCCCTCTTCGAGCGGGCCGGTCTCAACTTGCGAGAATGTTACGTTCCGGGAGAACAATGCGGCCACAGACGACACCACGATCAAGGTTCTGGGCATGGAAAGGGATACGATGGAGGACACCATCTCATACTCCCTCAAGGAGATCGACTTAGAAGCTACCACTAAGAGGGCTATTTTGAAGAACCTCGCCTTGATATTCGACCCTCTCGGCATTCTGCCTCCGGTGGCAGTTTGGGGAAAGATTCTTTTACAAAAACTGTGGAAAGAAAAACTAGACTGGGATAAACGAATTTCCGAGGAACATAGGAAAGTGTTAAGAATGATAGCCGAACACTTACAAAGTTTTGTACAGCTGACGATGCCTAGAAAGATGATCTTCGCACGAAAAATAGAACTACAAGCCTTTTCAGACGGTTCAGGCGCAGCCTACGCCACTGCGGTGTACGCTGTATCCATAGGAGATTGTGTGCCCATCGCGAACCTCCTCATGGCGAAGGTAAAGGCTGCGCTCATGAAGGAGCTCACTATATCGCGTCTGAAAAAATGGTTATTTTTGCCTCTTTCAATATTAAATTGCTAATAATATTTAACATACCCCTACCGTCTATATAATTCTGCAGTACATATAATGAAAACTCTCTCTTTCAAATTGGTTGCAAAATTGCTTCATCCAACAAGAAAATATTAGGAAATCGCCGATGATGCGTCCAAGGGCATAATCTATAAGCACGTGTTTACAGACATATGGAAGAAAGCCCCCCCCCCCTGGCTCACGGAGCCTCTGAGCTGACCCATGTGTTCCAAACACCTTTCCATGTGTGAAGGAACTCAGGAGGCGAACGAAGTTATGGTAGCCGCTTTCATTACTACGATTCCGGAGGTTGTTCTCATATTTGTTTTAGAAAAATATTCATCCCTTGATAAAGTCCTCAATGTCTCCGTTTCATAGAGAACCTGAATAAGTCGAAGCAAAAGGTCCTACTAACCTTGACCTTCTCTCGACCCGAGTTTTCCCATCAGATCTTCTTGGAAGAGAAGAATAACGCCAAATTCTATTGGATATGGACGCTTCAAAAGGAACGATACCGCTCCGAAATTTCATGCCTCAGAGATACATCGCCCCTTACGAATCTGGTGAAGCAACTGAGTCTGAAGTTGGTGGATAGGGTCCTCAGATGCGACAGGAGGTTGAGCACTGCGATGTTCCCCTTCGACACCAAGTTCCCCGTGCTGTTAACGTCGGATTCTACATTTACACGGCTCACCATTTGGCACCTTCACAGTACGCAACACCACCTGGAAATTTCGGAACTCATGTCGATTGCCAGACAGCGGTTTTATTTACGGTGAAAAACGTTATCCGCCTTTGCGCTCTTTGTAAACGGCTACAAGCTGCGCATTTTCGTTCTACCTCACTAGCCGCCTAACCTCGCTCTCGAGTGGTGGAAAGCAGACCGTTTACGGTGATCGGAATGGATCTCACAGAATACTTCAGTGTCAAGACTCCAAAGAACGTCGTGACTAAGAATGATAACAGTACCGAGTTGTTTTTGAGAGTAATACGCCGTTTCATCGGAAGGCGAGGAACACCTTCCGCGATATATTTCGACAATGCGACTTATTTCCAAGCGGCTTCCCAGCACTTGAAGAGTTTACGGAATTTACCTTCCGTAAAGGATTTCTTAGCCGAACATTCTATGACTTGGAGATTCAGTCCCGCCATCAGCAGTCTTTATGGAGGGTTCTTCGAACGCTTGATTGGATTGACTAAGACCCACCTCCGAAAAATTATCAAGACTTCTCTCGAAAACTACGAAGAGTTCTATACAGTCTTCACGGAGGTAGAATCGGTGATCAATTGTCGACCTCTCACCTATGTAGTGGATGAGCTCCATTTCGAGGAACCCCTCATCCTTCCCCACTTGTTGATGGAATACAAATTGAACACTCTTGCCGTCCCTGAAGAATTACTCGAACACGATGTCACCTTCAGAGACCCATACAGGTTAATAAAAGGTACAAGTACGTGCTCGCCCTCATTGAGAAGTTTCAGTCCGCCTGGAGCAAGGATTATTTGATCAGTCTGAAACAATCTTGGAACGTTTCCAACCACCCTAACGTTAGGGTCGGAAACGTGGTCTTGATAGAGGCCGATGGTCTACGCTTGAGGTGGAAATTGGGCATAGTGAAAGTACTTCATACTTTACCTGACGGATACACCCTTTCAGCACTGCCCAGCACAAGCTGTTGTGATATAACCTGGACATTCATACAACGAGTACAAGTGTATGAATGCCCAGGTTATATCACAGCAGCTTGTGCTGGGCAACGCTGAAAGGGTGTATCCGTCAGGTAAAGTATGAAGGACTTTCACTATGCCCAATTTCCACTTCCAGCATATTCGATCTCACAGACCCGATTCCTTCAGAGGAAGCTTTCTCGGCATTGGGCTCTCCTCCTGAGAGGCCCTAGCGTCGAGCATATGTACTAGCTAAACAAAAAATACGGACTATTCTTTCCGATGAAGAATAGTTCTCAACTTAACACCCCATTATTTCTTCTCTACCTCTACAGCATGCTATGATTACAACGCGTCACACGACAACAGGCATTCTTACTCTCATACTAAACAAGGATTCCGAAGCATTTTTGACGAACCCCCACTCGAACGGATTCGAGAATGGTGATTGCTGACTAGGAACCGACCGGGGACCCGGCCCCGGCCCCGGCCAAAAATCAGGAAAAACCGGGGTTTTCTACCGGGGTTAACTGTAAATTTGGTGTTTTATACCGGGGAACTGTAATTACACCCTAAAATAATAGGAGTGGTTAAATTCAAACAAAATAAAAAAATTATAATTTTTAATTCCATTTTACTCCTTTGTTATTAAAATTGATTGCCAAAATGCATAAAACATAACCAAAAATATTAGTTCATTTTTTTTTTGGTATTACTATGATTTTCAAATTAAATTTGAGGCCAAATTATAATTTCCGAGTTTTTTACAGTTAAAAAAAAATATTCGAAAATTGATATATCAAACGAATAACAATGGAAATTAAATATAATTAATTAAAAATTAATGTATTTATTTATTTTAAAAGTAAATTATAAACAATATTTAATCAAAATATTTTCTGAAAATTTTCTTAGCTCAAAAATATTTATTTAATTTGAATATATATATATATATATATTATATATATATTATAATATTATTATATATATATATATATATATATATTATATATATAATATATAATATATATATATATAATATATAATATATATATATATACATAATATATATATATATATATATATATTATAATATATTATATATATTGTATATATAATATTATATATATATATATATATATTATATAATATATTTATATACTATAATATATTATATATATTATATTATATATATATATAATATATAATAAATTATATATATATATTATATATATAATATATATATATATATATACTTTAGAGAGGAAGCCCTTGGATTCTCTTTTAGTATTATGTTTTAACAGACAGGGCAATTTTATAATTTACAAATGTACACAAATTTTAAAACATTTGTTAAAGGACTTTTTTTTAATGAAAAATAAATTTTTAACAAAGGAAAGCTAAATTTTCGTTTGCACTAACTACAACCCTAATAAGAGACTAAGGGACTGAGCGTTTTTTGATCTTCATCAGTTCAATGTTTTCAGTTGGTCTGCTATTTTCTTTATAACTGTTGGTTGAAAATATTTTTGAATTTTTAAAATTTTCATTTTTTGTATTAAAAATCATCTTAACTTCCACCGGGAATGGCTATTGTAGTTGTTTACTATATAAATTGCAAAACGGATTCATGATTTTTGCGAAGTTCGTGTGATTGATATTTTTGAATCTTTATTTTGTTGATATTGATAGAGTGGCCTGTTTTACGCCTATGACTTGTTAAAAGCTGAATTTATGCTGTCCTTGTGAGCGAATCGATGTTTTGATTTTTTTCTTCTTTGCAAATCTATGGTTTCACCTAACATATGATTGTATTGCCCAAAGTATTGGGCAGGGGATGGTGATTAATACAGCTTGAGGGAGATTTTCTTTTCGTTTGGGGTTTTGAATGTTTTTTTTAAGGTGATGTATATTTGGATGGAATGGAGCGGTAATATTTTTTGATACATATGTGTTTTTCACACAATCTATATTTCGGAATTGGTAAAAAGGAGGTGTTGCAATTTTTCGGGGAAAGGTGCTATAGTACCCTTTGAAAGACTTGTTAAATGCTATTTGTTGTCACAAACAATGGCTCACAGTTTGATTTGAAAGTATTGTTGGAATGTATTAGTTTCTTGTGCTAAAAAGAAAACTGCAGTTATCTGAAGATACTGTTCCGAAATAGAGATGACAAGAAACAGCTATATTTTTTGTGGTTTTGGGAATTGATTTAGATAGCCAAGTTTTATAGTTGGGTTTGCGGAATGTTGCGTTTCTATATATAGTCACATTCGAGTTAATTGTTATTCATGTGATTAAGGTTCGAGGAAGGGATAGAGTTGTTTGGAAGGCATTTTCTATCGTTATACTGAACTGAAGGATGAATTGAGTTAATATAGTTTAGGACATCTTTAGGGTTGGTGTTGTGAGGGAGGGAGGGAGACAAAAATTGTCATCTACATATCATTAATCCATTAAACTATATTGTTTAAATTAAAAGGGGTTTGGTAAAAATATGATAAAAATACTAATCTAATCATTCCCCAAACCACAAAATTAGCTGTTCTTTGTCATCTCTAAATTTCTTCCGTGCTTGCGTATATTATGTCTCCCCCTCTTTTGCACAAAGAAACTAAATACAATCCCACAACTACTTTTCAAATCACTTTACTATCCTGAGTCTTTTCATCACAAAAGCATTTACAAAGCAAAAAAAAGAGGTACTATAGCAACTTTTCCCCGAAAAAAGAAGACATATTCTCCTTTTACCAATTCCTCAATTACCATTTATATTCGTTAAAGTTAAAACAATATTACCAAAAAATATAACATTCATTCCATTACCAAAAATAACATCACCTTAAAAAACATTTTTCTCAAAACCCCAAAACGAAAAAGAAAAAATCTCCCTCACACAAAACTCTATATATCACATCCCAATGCAATGGACTTGCAGTTAAAAACATAATATAGGTGGGAAAACCATAGATTTGCAAAGAAGGAAAAATCAACATGCACAGAGGACCTGCACAAGGACAGCATAAATTTTCAGCTTTAAACAAGTCATAGCGTAACCCACAGGCAACTCTATCCAATATTCAAACCCAATTAAAGATTGATTCAGAATAATCAAATTCACACGAAAACCATCGCAAAAAATCATGGAATCCTTTTGCATTATAATAGTAACAACTACCCTAATAAGCTGCCCGTGAAGTAAGATAATTTTACCTACAAAAATTGAATATCTGAAAACACATCAAAATATTTCAACAAAACCCACCATGAAGAAAAATATAGGCCCAGACCAAACTGAAATACACCACTTGAAACTTTGATGAAGATTCAGAAAGGAAAATCCAGTTCCTTAAGCTGAAGAGGGTTCTCGCGATGTCGGACGAAAATTAGCTTTCCTTTTTAAAAAAATTTATTTCAATTAAAAAAAAAGTGGGGTCTTTAAAATTTTTAATTTGATGGTAACATTTAGTAAATAAAATGGAAGTGACACTAAAAATTTAATTACTAAAAAAGAAATCCAAAGGGCTTCCTCTCTAAAGTAAATATATCACTTTGACAAAAAATGTTTCTTAAATATATATTATACTATAATATAATATAATATATAAATATATATATATATATATAATATATATATATTATATATATATATATATATATTATATATATATATATATAACATATATTATATATATATATATAATATATAATAATGATATATATATACAAATTATTCTTCTAGAAAATCAAGTATTTTTCTAAAAAATTCTTCCTTAGAAAATATTTATTTAATTGAATTAATTAAATGTATTCCTTTTTTATAATTTAAATTATTAACTAATTGAAATTATATTTAATTTTCATCCTAAGTTTTAAGACTTTCAGTGTTTTTGACTTACATTTCTAATTTTAGCTAACCCCGGCCCCGGCCCCGGCCCCGGCCCCGGCAAAATTCCAGCCCCGGTCGGTCCCTATTGCTGACTAAGCTACATCCTTGGATTCGCGGGACTTGGTCACTGGCCGGGCTCCCCGTTTTCCTTGCAAGACGATCATGACCGTCAATGAACTTTTAATATGGACCCTGAGTATTCCGGTGAATTTTTTCAGCGTCGGTTTTTGGGCTTTACGGGTCCCTTTTGAAGGATGACCAACTCTGCCTACCATGAATTTTCTTACGTATACAATTACCCCTACTCGAGGAGTCAGAAGACGGGGGTGGACCTCCTGTTTTCAGTCTCCACTGAGAGGGATGTAGATGATTAACCTTATTCGGGGAGTCAGGAAGCGGGAGCGGACCCCTGCCTTCAGTCTCCACTGAGAGGGCCTTTGAGTGCTAGTCCTTATACGGGGAGTCAGGAGACGCCTCCACCGTGAGGGCCGTAGATCTTTTCTCTTAGACAAACCCTTCGTCGCCCGTGCGATTTCTTGTGTCGTATGGAGTGACGGGGGGGGGGGGGGGAAAACGCCTTTCTCCCCCTTCCCCAGGTGAATGCAAGCCTCGTTGTTGATTTCATCTTTCCCTTCTACTCGCGAAGACAGAGCAGAAAAACGCGAAGTATCCGACATTGTTCGCATTCGTCCGTCTGTACACGAGGGGGAGGGTTCCGATGGTAGGAATGGAGTATTCGGATTACATTCAAACTAATCGATTGTGTCGAGCAGTCTTCCTAGAGGTTGCGGGGTTCAGGGTCATTACTCGTTACGTTGGGGAATCAAGGGTTCGAGCGAGATATCCACACTCCTTGATTCGTTCGACGAGGAGGGCAAGTCCCACACACACACCTGATTTCTTTTCCTCTCACTCGCTTCTGACCTTAACGACAAGGGCGGTTGCACTCACTATGTCGACACGGATCCTCTCCGTGAGGGGACTTTAATGTCGCTACAAAATGTAGCAACCATAAAATTCATGTCTGTTTGTGTGAAGAACTAAAACTTTCTTGGAGAAAATTAAACGGATGACGAATGAAGACAAACCACGAAAGATTCACTTGAAGCCATATAGCAGAAAAGTTGGTCTAAGCTGACGAACTTTGAAACCTTGAGAAATAAACTGCAGTTGTAGACAAGGAAAAAGTGGTTTCTGACGGATGACCATAAAATCAAGCGTTGGGAATTGATTAGAAACAGATAGCGAATTAAAGAGGTTCTAGGAACATATTTGGAAAACTCAGAAAGTAGTGGCGGAGTTTTCCCACGAATATTAAAGAGTGTTGATTGGGCTTTCCAAAAGACAATAGGAGGAGCTCGAAACCTTTGTTCGGAGATAATTGGTTTAGAAAAAGTCTCCTATCCTACGCCGTAAGCTCATTCACAAAGTGCGCAGGGCATTAACGCGTTCTCTGATTGGCTGGTTTGAAACGAAAATTGACTACACACTCATTTTTTAGGTTGATTATCGAGCCCTGCCCGAGGAAGGGGTTTTTGAATCCCCCAAAAAATTAGAAAAAAAAGCTTGAGTCTTAAAGTATGTCTCAGATACAAAAGCTGTGTGACTATTTTCTAAGTGTTTCGTTTCATTTATTAAATTTATCGTAAGACAAGCCATGTTCAAGTTAAACGTAAAGAATAATTTTTGATAATGAATATAGAAAAATGACTGATTTGAATTGTGTAACATTTGATTAACGTTGTTTATGTAACAGCGATGTAAA
>JABUQX010028511.1:40000-67500 GCA_015478945.1 Trachelipus rathkii | reverse complement strand
ATATCCCACGTCGCTCAAAGCCCCCCTCCATACTTGCCGATAATATATATATTAACTACCGGTCATCCTTTTATAACCCTAAATATTAACCTCCTACTTATACCGGTTGATAAAGTATGATAGTAAATTTAGTACTGTTAAATCTTGCTCACAGTACCCCCCCGGTAGTGAAGATAATATTTATAATGATATACCTTCTCACTCACCGTGAAGTTGGATTTCTGTCTCAGTAGTATTGCTCCTTGCCTTGAAAGGTTACTATTACATAATAACTATAGTATATATATAATTAATATATAATATATATATTATTTTATAAGTATATTTATATATTTATGCAAGTGAGATATTTAGCGATTTCAGACCCCGTTACTCGTATAGATACTGTTTTTATAGATAGATGCTCAAGATGTTTGAATAGAATTTTATCATATTAAAACACAAAATTTAAATAATTGTTATTTAATTAACTCATATTATTTCCTTAATCATATATATATTATATAATATACTTATTAATAATTTTCTAAACTTAAATTTACTCTCGGTCTGATTCCAAATAATGTATTCCTTATTATACTGTAGCTAATTAATAGTATTATTAAGATTACACTATGACGATAGGTTAATCGAAACTGATATATATATATATATATATATATTAATTATATATTATATATACTTAATATATTATATTATAATATATATATATATATATATTAAGTATATATATATAATATATATATATATATATATATATATTAATATATAAATATATATATATATATATATATATATATATATATATATATATATATAAATATATATATATTAATATATATATATATACTAATATATATATATATATATATTTAATCAGTGATAGAGTTCACTAACTTTTCTGGTAAAATAGTCAGGGAATATAGCAGAAAAAGAGAGAGAGTATAGATCACGGACTAAAGTCATGCCAACACGCATATCAAATTCTCACTCACACAACGACATCAATGCATCGAGAAGCGAGCAAGCTCCAGAGCACACTCTACACCAAACAAAAGTCAAGATAGTGAACAAAATTTTCTCCTAAATATTTTCTACCGAGAATGATCTTAAAGTTATAAGCTATTGATCATACATTGGAACACCATACTGATTTTTGCACTACTTCATTTTTATGAATACTTATAGTATTATGTCCTGTTTTAGCTGTGTGACTCGATATTGTGGAATAAGAGATGTATTTGTATAAGGTGAATTGAAAAGGATGGGTGTGCGAGGAATGACAATTCCATAAATCTTACTTCTACGTTTCTTTCTTTTTATTAGATGCACTATTACCTTACTACTTCCTATTCTGTTCGTAGAGGTTGTTTCAAGTTCATCCTTGCTCTGATAGTGTTGAGTATAGTGTTGTGTGTGTGTGGTAGTTGTTGTGTGTGTAGTGTGGGTAGTTGTGGTGTGGTGTTGCGTTAGTGGAGCTCTGTTGTGTGTATATAACGTGTATGAAACTTGAAGTCTGGTGGTATAAACTAGTATATCATTCTTCTACTATTTAAAGTTTATCTATCTGCTCTCTTTATCATATTCTCCACACATACATCATCATCTACTGACCACCCTATAACTGTGGATGGTGTTTTTTTTTATTCTCTAATAAAAAGCTACACTGTGACGTATAGTGTACTCTTGTTGTAGAACTGATATGGTTCGTCGCTCCAGTTCTCGCATTTTACTCCCCCTCCCATAATTAATTATAACTTAACTTCTACTCCGTTATTCTATAACATCGTACCTCTCAGCACACAAATAATTATTTTTAATATCTTTTAAACAGAACACAGTTAGAGAATTAGGTACGTGTACAAACTGAAACCTCAATATAAGCGTCTTCTATACCGATACGCTTTTTTGTCAAATACAGAAGGACAATCCTAGAATAGTATCCAAGGATCATACTTAGTGTACGACCATGAGTTTAACATTGTAATACTTTGTAATATTCTCTGATACATACAGAGTACGAATCCTCAAAGGCTCGATTTATAGAGGCCTCATGATATTCAATTAGCGCACGATAGACTACGTTAAAGTATATTCCTTTTTTTTGCGTCATTATACCGTTGCAAATCATTTGGCATCTTCTTACTCTCTCAATCATCTACTCTCTCTTCTCTCTCTCTCTCCTCTCTATCTCTCTCATATATTAATTTGAATAAACTTTTATTTAAGCACTGCCAGACCTAATATAATACTAATATTAATGTGAAAAGTGTGTGCACTGAAAAATATGCCATTCCATCATCCATTACAATACTCTATATATTATATATTATAATACTCTAATAACCGATATTTGATAAAATTATTAACTACCTGATAAGTTATACTATTTAATACTCCAAATAAACCTCAATAGTTTTTATCTTAAATTCTAAGTTTATCATTTCTTTAATGCTTTAAAGTATGAATAATGTTCATCAAATGATACTTGATAAATTCTAATGTATGCATTAAAAAAGGTTGGTAGTGATATATATATTATAAAATGTCTATTAATAATCTTGATTATATGACTAAGGTAGATATATATGAGTTGAGAGACAGTCTGTAAAAATTAAACTTGAACATTTGTACTCCCAGAAACCTCAAATACAGCTTAGCTAGAGAGGTTTATCCAGGAAAATATGTTATATACAATTACTGGGAATCCTTTCAAAACCTTCGATATACTCTCAAGGAAACTTCAATACACTCCCAAATTTTCCAGTAAATGAAATGACACCAACAAGTATAATTTTCGACTTACACTTTACATAAATAGAAAGATCCATAAAAAAACATGCAAAAAGCAGAACTTATCACGCTTATGTCACGCTAGTTCAAACAGAAGATACTATCATTGTGGATAATCCTTATAGCCTAGAAAAATTTATATAAAGTTGAGAAAAATATATGGTATGTGGAATGAGCACGATGCATAATTTAATTAACTTCTAGGAAAGTGAGAGATCTGAAGAAGTATATATTTATTTGGTCTCATATTTCTTTCTCCTAATAAGCGATGGGAGGACCTGAGTGATATCAATGTATTATTGTGAGTGGAATAATTATAGTTTTAGGACAAATGTTATTTAAATAGGACTGATATTATTCGACTCGTAAATGCGACGAGACAGATGTAAGGGGTCGAGGGCCGATCGTGTGGCTAACAACAGTGGATTAAGACGTATATCTCTATTATTGACCGCGAGAATCTTGAAGGGAGGGGCGGAGGAAACGCCAACACTCGTCTGCGACACTCTCTCACCCAAATGACACACAACGAGCAGCGCAGGCGCAAAATGCTTCCGGAGATCTCCATACACGACTCGTGCATGAAAGTATTCATTATCCTATCACTTCAAAAAATCGTTGACAAATGTAAGAGCTGCCGCATAGGATAATGAAGAAGGGGGAATAAGAGACTAATCTACACACAGCGATGTATCGAATATCGGAACCACAGACACAAGAGAAGAGAGACTCGACTACTGTACTCTAGTACGAATAAGCAAGATTATCCATGTACACTATCCCTATAAAGGCTTGTATGTGCTCTCATGAGTAAAAGATGAGATTAAAATCGAAAAATTAGTCATTTAGACAGATTTAAAGAATACGACACTCTCTATTAATTATAATTTACCTAGATCACCAAACGAGAGTCCCTGAAGCGATATTTGATTCAACTATTCAAAGATTCTACTAACTCCATAAATAACTATTATTCTCTAACAACACACAATTATTGTATTTCTTTTTTTGATATTTCACACTCATTCGCGTGAGTGAGTATGTATAAATTTTCACCAGAGATTCCAAATAAGACTCTGATTATATATGCTATGCTCTTCAATAGCTTTGTAGTTTTTGAGATATATTTTTTTATTTTTTTTTCTTTTTTTTTTTTTCATAATTTTTATTACCAGTTTTTTACTTTTGTCGACCTAAAAATTGGTAACCACAGAGACCTTGTGTGCCACTCCATATGCTAGTGTGTCCGTTTTATATATATTGTGGATAGTGTAGTATATATTTGAGAGTACTTGATTTGACTATAATAATTAGTACGATCTTAAATCACTCATTTATTTAATACACTTCATCACATGAGTATAATGTAACCAGTTTTAAAGTAAATTGGAGCATTAATTTATTATATATATGCCAAAAATATTAATATAACGATAACTAGTTCTTTTTCCTGTCTTATCTCAATAATTATCAAAAGCAAAATGATCTAGTAAACCCTAGATATTATGTATATAATATATATATATAAATATATATATTAATATATATATATATAATATATATTATATATATATATATAGGCCCTGTTAGGTTTTACGACTCTCTTCGTTCCTTATTGATTTTTATTTTTTTTTTAACATGTATAATTATTTTTATATTGTAATACTAACAATGATTTAAGTGGTGACCAGACATGATAATTCAAAAGTTCGAAATATTTATAGAATATAATAATTTTTTTAAATAAATACCAATATTATAATATTAAATAAATAATAATTTTTTAAATGAAATATTATCTCATTGCTACATACTACTTTGAAAAATAACCTAATATATACATATTTGGAATCAGCATAAAAAATAGCATTATTACAAAAATGTAAAAAAATAAAAATAAAATAATATAAATAAAATAATGAAAACTCCGAAGAGTTGTTTGAAATCACGCAACAAAAAATGGTTTGAGTTATATGACTTCATAGAATATATTGTATATACATTAAAATGTTAAAATATAAAAAATTAAAAAAATAAAATAATTAATATGATTTGCTCGAGCCTGACGGGGGACAGAGGTGTGAGGGTACGTATTTATCCATTAACCTCGTAGGGTGAGAGGGGAGGAGTAACCCCCGAGACACTCACCAAATACCATAAAGAAGTCGTAGGTGGTTCCGGAGAAGACCCTCTCCCCAGTGAGGGTGGGAAAATTAGTCCTTACCTGATCTGTACCCCAGGAAGGGTACCGGAGACCCCTGAACTCCTGCCCATATCTTTTGTGGTTTACCTTATAGGGTGATATTCCTTAGTTAAAAAATAAAAAGTATAAATATTGATCAGTGAGAGTCGTAAAAACGTATACAGGTTCTGATTAATATTATTTGATATATCATTGTCCACGCGTCCACTCTTTAATAAATTTTGATTGTCTTAGGATCATTAATATATATTAATTTCATGTACAAATATTATTTAAATAAATAATTATATCCAAAACTGACAGAGTCGGTGGTTGATTTCATGAGTTACTCATATATATATATATATATATATAATATATTATATATATAATATATATAATATATATATTAATTATAATTAATACAGTATAATAATATATATTATATATGTAATCATATATATATATATATATATATATATAATTAATATAAATATATTAATATATATCTACAAGTTCTTTATACATAGTTAGAAAGATAATGAGGGAGACCGCTCGAAGGTAATAGATCCATTAGAGACTCAGCGCAACAAAATAATTATATATAAAATATTTATATCTTTTAACTTTTATTTCTTTCACTAACTTCTTCTATTTCTAATTCACTATAGGAAGGTACGGAGATAGCAGGTAATATCTCCCTGTTAGAAGAAATTCTGAGTTGCCTCACAGAAGCTAATCTACTTGAAGCTTGATTAATTAGATAATAAATTTTTATAACTCCAGTGTCTCGTCTACTACTTTGAGTCGCTCTAGGAACCGTTGTCAGTATGCGAAATTTGTGAGGTCGCAGAAAAAGGTATTATATATAAGAGGATGTAGAGAATAAGAAAATACAGTGAAAGAGTGAAAACAACAAGGACCTGGAGAAGCAGCAGAGGTCCTGAATAGAATAATGATTGTTAACACCTGAGTTGTGAGAAGGAATATTAGATTTATTGACTGGAGGAGAGAAATTTGAATAATAATAAAGAAGAATAGAGCTCGCAATTTGGAATATAGTATTTAATTTGTAATAGTGGTTAAATATTAAATTATTGTAGCGCCATGTTACTATTGATTCAAAGCTTTGTTTTATATTATTTTTTAATAAATTAAAACTATTATAAAATTGATATGTTGTAGTCTCTCTTATCGATGAGTAAATTAATAGTTACTGAGGCAAGAATTTATAGTAAAATCTAATCACACTGGTGATGCTGATCATTGCAATTTATTCATAATTATCATATGGTGATTTATTTATTGTTTTTACTCGAAAACGAGGTTAAATTCTTTATTTTGTCTTACTAACGTAAAATTACAGTATTCATACAAATATTATATTAACTCGACTGCAAAAGGAGTAGGGGTCATTTTTACCTCTCAAATTATTATATTGTATATAGTAAGAGCTTAGAATTAGTAGATAGACACGTTCTTCGCCATTACCCATTTGTAAATAGTGAAGTGAGGTACTCACTTACTTATTATATATCATGACTTGTGACTAGGTGGATGGAGATATACCCCTCATAAACTGTTAATTATAGCAAATTTAATCTTATACCTATGAAGATCGTCATATAATTATTAATTTAGGTATCAATGCTTTTGTAATACTTAAAGAATGTATATATTAAAATTATAATAGTTTAGGCTGTAGATAATAATATCAATAATTAATAATAATAATAAAAAGAATTGATATTAATAACAAGAAGAGTAGTAATAATTCTATAGTGATTTTGATGGTTTACATAGTAAAAGTATTAGGTATTTAATGAGTATTGATTAATATAAATGTTTAAATAATAGTATTATGAAATATTGATGTTTTTTAGTGATAGTAGCTCATAAGGTATATAATGTATTATATAATTGATTTTTTGAGTACAATTTAAAATGTTTTTATAGTAATTAAAATAATTAAAAGATATTCGTAACAAATCGTTGAATTAATTAAGACGCTACGTTTGATTTTGTTAGGTTACGTTGTTAGGTAAGACTAGGTTAGGACTAGGTAATATTTTATGTTGATACGCAATTTTAAACTAGTTTAGGTGTGGTTAAGGTAAAATAGTATACGGTATTGTGTTAAAAGGATGAAAATTTTTTAGTTAGCAAAAAACTTATCTAAAAATTTTGGTCGCCAAACAAAAAAAAAATCCAGGAGTTCGCCGAACGAAAGATCCTATATATTAAAGGTGTTCGAGGAGGTCGCTAAACGAAAAGATCCTATAAATATTAAAGGTATTCTAGGAAGTTATCAAAAGAAAAAGATCCTACATATAAAATGTATTCCAGCAGAAAAGTCTCAATTAGCAATGAAATGATAATATGGATCATTGTGATATGACCCTCTAATGTCATCATCGTAATTAGCTATGCCCACGTGGACAATTTGATACATAATATTAACAGTAAAAAAACAATTTTAAAACAAAAAAAATGTAATGTGAATAGGTTAATTATTACACGTCAGATTTTCGGATTTTTCTTGTTTGTGGGTTATAAAACTTATCTATTATTATTTCATATAATCAATATATTATTTAGAGATGTAAGTGCAAAAGAAACAACCTCTTTTTTTTTTATTATAATTATTAAAAATAGTTTTTTTAATATAAAAACAAAAAGAAAAACATGAACAAAAAGAAAAACTATTTTGTTTTTTTTATATACATATAACATTATTTTACTAATACATACAGTTCTCTTGCAATACCAACATATTATTTATTTATTATTCTTAAATACTTTTAATAAATTTAACTGGATTTTTAAATGTTTATTAGTTAAAACACAACTGTATTCTCTCTCTCTCTCTCTCTCTCTCTCTCTCTCTCTCTCTCTCTCTCTCTCTCTCTCTCTCTCTCTCTCTCTCTCTCTCTCTCTCTCTCTCCCTCATAGTACCAAGCTGCATGTCTATATATTTCAAGGCTTATTAGTAAATAAATTAGCTCTGAATAAGAAAAAATAATATGAAATAGTAAAATAATATACTATTTGGTAAAAAAAAACGCAATAAAAAAGATAGAAGACAAAAAACGGTCCCAAAAATTTTTTTTTAACATTCCAAACATATATATGTTAAATAATTTAATAGTAAATACTTAAGTATGAATAATTAAACAATGAATATTGAAAATGAAATGTAAAATTTGTGAAGGAAACCTAAAACGGGGTAATCATCTTCAAGAATCCTCAGGGAAGTGAACCAGTATCCTGTTGCGGAATTTGAATGGAGTTAGAACCAAAAGAGAAATTTGCTGAGTCGGAATCGGAGATGTAGAACTTGTAAGGTTGGCCAATGCACCAGGTGTCGTGCGGTGCGGTGCGGCAAGCAGTTCCACTGTTCCAGCGTGAAGCGGTTTTAAAAATATAGAGGTGCGGTGCGGTGCGGAGCGCCGTGGGCATTTAAACATAGAAATATGGTGAGAAAAATATTACTTCTGACGCGGTTCGGTGGGTGGTGCTCTCACTCTGGTGCGGTGCGGTGCGGTGAGGTGCTGAAAATTCAAGTGTTCGGTGAAGCTACCAAGAGTGTGAGTCTCCGGATGTGTTCCACGGAAAATATTATAAAGAAAATTGAAGCGAAACGTTCCACGAGTGACCCATTTTCAATCCTACTGCGCAGTAAGATTTCCGCTACTGCAGTAACATTTAAATATTGAAATTTCTCCCTTTAGTTTTTACTGCTTTAATATTGAAAAGTCACATGATTTAAACAAGTATTGGAGAGTTAGACATATTAATAAGCGTTAGATTCTCGTTAATAAGCGTTACACTCTTATATTAATAGGCGTTAGACACTTATATTAATAAGAGCTAGACTTATATTAATAAGCTTTAGACTCATATTAATAAGCGTTAGACTCTTATATTAATAAGCGTTAGACTCATATTAATAAGCATTAGACGTCTAATTATATAAGTTAGACTCAAATTAACAAGCGTTAGACAATATTAATAACGTTAGAATCTTATAAGCGTTAGACTCTTATATTAATAAGCGTTAGACTCTTATATTAATAAGCGTTAGACTCTTATATTAATAAGCGTTAGACTCTTATATTAATAAGCGTTAGACTCTTATATTAATAAGCGTTAGACTCTTATATTAATAAGCGTTAGACTCTTATATTAATAAGCGTTAGACTCTTATATTAATAAGCGTTAGACTCTTATATTAATAAGCGTTAGACTCATATTAATAACTTTAACTGAAAGCGTTAGACTCTATATTAATAAGCTTATCAACCTCCATGCGTAAATATAATTTGAACAGAGTTTACTACATATTTCATTATTTAACGGTTTTTGATAACACTAGGTAACATAAAAATACTTGTTTTTATTTTTTTATTGAATCTTACATATTTTTTGACGCTGAACACAGAAATCATCTTCATTATATATTATCATTTTATATTATTATTATATATCCATAGAAGGGTGCTTGGAACCCCTGCTAGGGCCACATGGCATTCTGGTAGAACTCTGCTGGGTTACAGGAGTCAAGCAATGCCGACATGAGCACAACTGTCTCTACGAAATTTGCAATAATAAGGAGAAAACTTACACTTGCGCCAGAGTTCGAACTATTAACGGACATCGGCGTCACCGTTAACAATGTAACAGGAGGCGCCTCACACTGAGTCCGATCTGCCACTGCCAGAATAATAGAAGGTATCTTGCGAAAGTTTGGCAAGTGTTTTTCGGTGCTTATGTATATCAGTCTGCTTTGAAACTCGAATACTTATTTAAATGCGCTTAGACAGGGTGGTGTTGGAGGACCCTTGCTGGGGGCTGCACGTCATGTCTTCTTGGGTGCTCCTGTACAGGTGGCATTGGATGCAATGTGAAGAGATCTTGCCAATGATTGTGCTAGCGAAGTTATGCTTTGTGCTGACAATGCAAATAATAAGACGGGAGAAATAGTTTCACGTGGCGCAGACTGCGAACGGATGACAAGCAGCGTCGCCGTGTAGACAATGGTGCAGGGAGCTCTACCACTATTGCGGATCGTCGCTCTCCCCAGAAAAGGAGAATGCAAATTGCTGCGAGGATGTTTTCTGAAATTTATTGTGTCGATGAGTCACGTGCTGTTTGAAACCGTATTTATGTCAATATCATCCATAGAAGGTGTTGGAACCCTGCTGGGCTGAAAGGATTCTGGCTGAGTTTGCTCGCCTGTGTTACAGAGGCAAGCAAGCCGAGAAGTCTGCAGGGGCCGAGCGCCGCGAGTAGTGGGGCACAACTATGCTTGTTGCGACAGAGAGTGTTGATTAATTAGAGACGAAAAAAATTTTTCACTCGGCGCCAGGACTCGAATCAATCGACAACAGCGTCGCTGTGCTGTTAGACAATGTTACAAGAGGTTAAACATATCAGCATCCGACACGCCCAGAAAAAAAGTTATTTGTTACAGTTTTAATTTCCTGCTCGATTCACGCTTTGAACTCGATACTTATTAATCCACGAAGGATGTTTGGTAACCCTTTCTGAGCTACCCGGCCATTGCTCAGGGGGCTCATAGGGTAACAGGACCAATCCGACCAAGGTCAACACGATCCCCAATATGCGCACAAATGCTTCTACGATAAATTTGCATGCAATAAGACGAAAAAAAATTTCGCTCCGCGGCGGGACTGCGAACTATGCGACAACAGCGTTGCCGTGACAATATACAAGGAGCTTCTACCACTTAGTCGATCCGCTCCCTAGAAAGAGAACGCATCTCGAAGTTTTCAATCTCCTGCTTCAATATCATTGCTTTGAAACTCGACACTTATATTTAAATTCACAGAAGGGTGTTGGAATCTCTGCTGGGGGCTACCGGCATTCTTCTGGGGTGCTCCTGGGTTACAGGACCAAACCGATCCAAGATGTCAAGGAATGCCGACAATGCGCACAAGTATGCCTTGTTGCGAACAATTTGCCAATAATATACGTAAAAAGTAATTTCACGTCGCACCAGGACTCGAACATCACAAATGCAGCTCGTGCGTTAGCACAATAGTAGAGTGTGGCTCTACCGCACTAGTCCGAGCACCTCCCCAGAAAAAGAAGGCATCTCGCAAGTTTTCAAATCTCCTGCTTCGATATCATGCTTTGAAACTCAATACTTATTTAAATCGCACAGAAGGATGTTGGAACCCCTTCTGGGCTACACGGCATTCTTCAGGGTGTTCATGTGTACAGGAGCAACGACCAAAAGGTCAAGGAACGCCGACATGCCCACAATATGCTTGTTGCGACAAATTGCATATAATAAGACGAAAAAAAATTCACTCGCGCAAGCAAGACACGAACCATCGACAACAGCGTCCGCCGTTAGACAATATACAAGAGCTCTTCCACTAGTCCGATGCGCCTCCCCAAAAAAGAAGGCACCTCGAAATTTCAAATCTCCTGCTTGATAAACATCTTCTTTGAAACTCACTACATATTTAAATCCACAGAATTAGTGGTTGGAACCCCCTCGTGGGGCGTACACTACTTTTTCAGGGGTGGCCTCACTGGGGTTAGTCAGGAAGCGCCGACCAAAGTCAAGGACGCCGACACTGCGCAATTATTCTCGGTTGCGAAGAAATTTTGCAATAATATAGAATCAAAAAAAAAAATTCATCGCTCCAGGACAAACCATCGACAAGAGCGTCGCCGTTAAACAATGTACAGTGCGGCTTTAACTACTAGTCCGATCCGCCTCTCAAAAAAGAAGACATCTCGAACAGTTTTCATGTCACCTGCTTCGACATCACTGCTTTGAAACTGTACTTTTTAAATCAATAGAAGGTTGCTTGAAACATATATAGTATATAATATAAAATAATATATATATATAGTATAATATATATATAGTAGTATATATATAAGTATATATACTATAGTATATATATATAGTATAATATAATATGAATTATATATATATATATATATATAATTATAATAGTATATATATATATATATATATATGATAATCAGTTCTTTCTCAAGGTGGGCGATAACGCCCCTTTGTGGGCGCAGGACTAGAGGGGGCGGTAAGGGGCCTAGATAAAATTGGGGGTGTTGAAGTGGTTTTAGGGGGCGATGGCTGATTTGTAATATCATCTACTTAATATTTTAAAATTCAATTAAAACCTACCTACTACACAACATTGATTATTTAGTAATTTTAGTTCTATTTCTGGTACCCTTTGGATTGCATAAATTTTATTTTTATACTATATATATACATATTATATCTAATATATATATATATATATATATATATATTATATATATATATATAATATATTAATACTATATAAGTAATATATAATAATATTATATATATATTTATATATATATATAATATATAATATATATATAATATATATATATATATATATAATATAAGAAGAGGTATATATATCTATAGTTATATGTCATTGTGGTTTTTAAGTTTTGGTAATAGTATAACACCTTTGGGTGCGCTGAAAAATTAATTTAATTTTCAAAGTTGGTCGGTAGACGAAATAGGTTTGAGAACCTCTGATATATCAAATAATATATGATATATATATAATCAGTAATAATATATATATATATTTATATATATATATATATATATATTATACTATATATATATAACTATATACTATATATATATTATATAATAAATATAAGTATGTAATGAGGAATAGAAGCTTTTTTTTTTGCCGTCTAAAAAATAAATTTTTTGCACTGAGTAATTAAAATTTCTATTATAATTATTTTTTTTACATTAGATATAAAAAAATTCCATTAAAAAAAAACTGCATTAATTTTTTAGTTTCTTCAAATTTGTCAAGAAATTTTTAATGTAAAAAAACTGACGTTTATATTAAATGTTTAGGTAGAACGTAGGGTGTTGTCCAGCCATGGACAACTATGCGGAAAGCAAAGATTTTTGAAAGACTTTTTCAGTCATTGAAAAGATTTTTTAAAAAACAAAGTTTCAAATAAAGGTTGTTCTAACTAAATATTTAATTACGAAGATCACTAATTGGAGAATTTAGTGGCAAACAAAATTGGAAATATCTGGAAAATTAAAGATTTTATGGTTTTTTTTTTTGGAAATTTCAAAAAAAAAAATTCTCTCTTCACTAAAACCTGTTCAAAAACGAACAGTTTTTGTTTGTTTTTTCATAAAATTAAAAAATATCAGATGTTGTTCATGCAAAAAAACATGTTAGTTTTATCGTTTGAATAGTTGAGCTTTGCTTATGAGTCTCCCCCTTAAGTAACTGGTCATATATATATATATATATATTATATGATATATATATATATATACTATACTAAATATTTTATATACTATATATAAATATATATATAGTATATATATATATATATATTATATATATATAGTAGTAGTATAGCTATATAAAAATAAGTATATATATGATACTTTGAGACAATAATATAATATATTTGATTATTTTCATTTATAACTGCAGTAACATTAAGATGATAATAATAATAATATATAATAATAATAATAATAATAATAATAATAATAATAATAATAATAATAATAATAATAATAATAATAATAATAATAAAAATAATAATAATGGGGAGATAGTTGCTTTTGCATTTCTTATATTTTTTAAATATAGATTAATTAAATATCCAAAAGTCTTTTGGATAAATAAATTTCATTTATCATAATTTAATCATTTAATATCCTTGTTTCTACATTTTAATTAGTTTCTATGTTTACTCGTAAAAGTTATATTTAAATTAGCATTATTGACGAAAATTATCAAACTAAATAATATTATCAGGTGTAAGCTCTTCAAGACAATTATATATTCATTTATTTTTTCATTTGGTATATAAAAAAAAAACAGGCTTGCAAGAATTAAATAAATCATTATTTAAATTTACTGATTTTTTTTACGTGATATATTTTTACATATATTCGTACATAAAAAAAAATCATATTTTTTTTTTTGGTTTGTTCGTTTTTAAAATTGATAATGGCCTTTAGATTTAAGTGATTTAATTTCAATAGAAAAAAGAAAATTAAATAAAATTTTAAATATATTTTAAATTTTGTTTTTTTAAATTTTCACTAAATTATTGACACGGCAATCCTTTTTTTAGCTTCATGTTTATCTTCTTTATCGTTCGTGGTGTCCTAATTCCTAGGCCTTGAACATAGTAGAGATATTTATACTGTGCCTTGAGCTCATGGGATTTTGCCATGTAAGGATATAATTAAAATTAATGCCAAATTTTGTAGTAAATTATTTGCTTTTCTCTAACTTTTATTTTCTTAGTGTAGACCAGTGGATTTTAACATTTTTTTTGTGTGTAGCACCCACCATCAAATAGTTGTATTGCTCAACTTCATTTGAGAGGCAAGAAATGTGACTAAATTTTATTAAGCATAAATGATAAAATAATTTTACGAAAAAATGTTTATAACATACTTCGTTTTGCTCATATATTTCAAAATATTACGATTGTCACAAATCAGGGATTTTTTATTTCATTATCAAAAATAAATTAATTTTTTAATTTGCAAGATCATCTATCCATAGATGATCCATTTTTTAGCATTAGGAATTATTGAATAAAATAAAAATTAAATTGGCAAACGCTAATTTTCTCATTTTTGTCAGCTTGCACGTTTCATAAAGTTTTAATTCGTTTTCGAACCTACGTAACCTAACCTAACCTAACTTAACGTAACGTAACCTAACCTAACTTAACCTAACCTAAGTTCTTCTTGACTTGATTCCAGAATCGTAGTAGAGATATATATACCTTTTCTGTGATCAGAAGGTTCTTATTGACAGCACTGATGTGCATTATTTTAAACGTAATTTCAACATGTTTTGTCTTCAATGTTTATCTTTTGTTTTATTTAAATATAAGCGGGGAATAGCCCGAATGGTCGACAGGGAAAATGGTCGAAAGATCAAATGGTTGACACATCAAAAAAATTTCCCGTACAGGCCGCCGCAGGAGTTAGGTTAGGTTAGGTTAGGTTAAGTTAAGTTTTGTTGGATTCGTTAGAGAAACTAAATAAATAGCATTTTTTTTTTTTTTTTTTTTTTTTTTTACAAGTGTCGACCATTTATTTGACTTGTCGATCATTTTCCCTGTCGACTATTTGGTTCTAGCTTCATATTAAGAGAATTATCATGTATAATAGAATTGCTATTGAACATAAGAATTTAATTTGTGTTTGCTCGCCTCCCGCTCAGCTCCCCCATAGCTTACTGCCCCTCTTAATCAAACCCAGCGCCCCCTCAGAAGGCGCTATCGGCCATGTTAAGAACTTATGGTGCAGATTTTAGATTAATAAAAAATATATTTCGAGTTTATAGAGTTAATAATTAAAATATGACAGCTTAGAAGACTAATATAAACATTTAACTAGGCCTACCAATAGTTCAATAGTTCCGAGTGCTCTAATTTAATATTTTATTTATTGAAAGCAGAGTTGGAGATTTTTTTTAATTATTTTTTATTAAAAAATCAATTTTTGAATATTTAATTTTTTTGATTTTTTTTTTAATTTTTTTAATTTTTTAATTTTTTTGATTTTTTTTAAGCACAAATTGCTTTTTTAATTATTGTTTTCATAAAGTTAGTAAATAATCCTAATTATTACCTAATTAATAATGTTTCATAAATATAATTATTATTTAGTTTAATTAAATTATATATATATATTATATATATATATACTATATATAATATATATATATCTATATATATATATATATATATATTATAAGTATATAATATATAGTATACTATACTATATATATATTATTATATATATATTATATATTATATATTATTGTTATATGTGAGATACCGAGTGAACTGATTTCATGTATTTTTTATTTAAAATTATTTGAAGAAACAACATGATGAATGTAAGCTAATAATGAAAAGCAATTCTACTTAGGCAATCTTAATTAAGTGATACTAGGATAATACTAAATTTAGACAAAACAAATGTTTGCCTAAAAAATCATGATTTAAAAAAAAAAAAAAAAAAACATAAAAAAAAAAAAAAGTTGATTTAAATCATTTGAAATTGTTTTTCGTGCCAGCCTGATTGAAAGTGGAATTTTGAAACTACATATATAAATATACTAAATGCGTCTGTAAAAAAAGCAGGTAATTTCTTTAGAATAAGGCCCGTAACTCGATTTTCACACCCCGAGCAAATTCTTGCCCCACATGACACCTCCGAACCACCAACTATCAAACACCCCTCACCCCAGCAACTCCCAACCCCCTTCAAACATAATCTTCGCTTAATTGGTGCTGGAAGAGATTTAAAAAGTTTTAACTTTTAACTCCATAAATTCTTATTCCTTTTATACTTATAATAGCTATACTAAATATATATATAATATATATATAATATTATAGTATATATATATATAATATATATATAATACTATACTATATATATATATATATTATAAAATAATATAATTATAACTATATATATATATATATCTAATTATATATCTATATATATATATACTATAATATATAATATATATATATATAATATATATTATATATATTATATAGCTATATATATATAATAAGAATATATAAAATAATATATATATATATATATATATATATATATATATATTTTTTTTTTTTTTTTTTTTTCTAGCAGAAGAAAAAACACCGCGATCACGGGCAGACTTAATCTTTAGGAGGGGGTGTACTGCACTTTGACGTCCGAGCAAGACAAGCCCAAGCCCAAGGAGAGAATGCTCACAATAATATAATAATATAGATAATAGTATATATCTATATTATAATATTAATATTATTAATATGTACTATATAGTATAGTATATATGATATATATATATAATATATATATATATAATATAGTATATATGGTCAGAGGTGTCTAAAGTGACACAATGGAACTCGAGAACGGCACGCACTCTAAACTAAAACTAAATTATAAATTTGGAATCAGCGGAAATTTTAAGGCTCAGATTTTTAAATTTTTTTCTTTTTTTTTTGCATTTATTCATCGGAATATTTTAAAAAAAAAATTCACAACCTTTAAAGGGCTCTAGAGAGGGGGACGAACCACAGTCCTCCGTCGTCACAGCGGGGCCGAGAGACTCCCGACTCTGCTCTTTTGCGGTTTACCAATGGTATTCCTTAGTTAAAGTAATACCAAAATGTAAAGGAGTAAAATTATTATTTATTTTTTAACAAAAGGAATACATACGGTAACACGAAAAGATGGGCAAGAGTCGGGGTCTCCGGCTCGTCGTGGACGATCGGGGACTTTGTCCCCATCTGTCTTGTCGCTCGAGCCCCTAACATTAGTGGAAAAATTTTTTTTTAATATTTCGACGAATAAAAGCAAAAAAAAAAAAAAAAAAAAAAAAAAATAAAAAACCCTCCTTAAAACTTTCCGCTGATTCAAAAATATATAATTTTGTTTACTTGTAGGTGCCTGCGTTTCGAGTACATGATGTCAATTTGACACATGCTGACCTAATAATATATATATACTATATATATTATATATATTATGATTATATTATAATATATATATTATATATACTATACTATTAGTATATATATATATATATATATATATACTATATAATATATATAATATATATATATATATCATATTATATATATATATATATATATATATAGAGAGAGAGAGAGAGAGAGAGAGAGAGAGAGAGAGAGAGAGAGAGCTAAAATGTATTAAATACTATTTTGCTACTTTAAATATTGTATTAAATAAAACACACTGTTATTATGAGTTATGATTTTAGAACGAATTTCATATTTAATAAACTGTCGAAATACATTTAATAATTAATTAATATATACTAAAATTTAAAAATTTTATACAATATGTTATAAAATTTATGAATATAAAAAATACTTTATATAAAAATTGAATATATAAATATATAAATGTATAAATTTTGGATATTATTTATTTATAAAATTGAGATAAATCTATAAAGAATAGGTCTAGGAGAGGGTCTCTTGTTATGCTGGACGCTGCACCATAATTTAGAGTCTGAATACAAAGCAGACAAATATCTTCTGTCAAGAATAATAGGAAAGAAGTTCTTTTGAAAAAAGGCGTAGGCTTTCATGGTGAACTTACACATATATACATACATAGACGCATGCATATATGAAAATCGATTTTGTTCTCACGGTGAATATACAATTTTATGCGCTAGGTAAATATGAACGCGAATTATTTTATCCGCTGACCATGTTGTTCAGAAATAACATCCGATAATATCGGTGCACACTACCGCAATATTAGTTTTGCACGCGAATTCATTCCATGCTATTACCGATGGCACTTATGTAAAAAACGGCGAAGAAAACATTCATCAGGAGTCGGGATATGCTGTTTATAGTGTTCCATTCCTGGTGATCTTAAAATTTGGAATACATAGTGCACGCGTACTTGGAAAATATTCCTCCATGTAGGCGGTTTCAGTTAGTAACCTCCTTTTCAGATATTAGGAAAATTAACCGTATTGTTGGAGAATAATTATATATAATAATTCTATTACTATATTAAAATAGTAATAGTTTAACTATGTAATCTTAAAATTAAGTACGTATGTACTATGTATGTATTATTATAGTTTACGTTGTTTGTTTAATTTCTGAAATTATTTTGTAAATGAAAATAAAAAAAGTATGTTTAGCCAAGCTGGTAACACCTACAGCAGTACTATACAGCTCAAAATGAAATAGATAGACTTTCATCCGTTTTCTAATTTTGAACCATAATTTACAAATGTTAAACTTTAAATATTAATTTGGCCAACACTATTTATTAAATTATCCATTTAAGAAAGTTTAAAAAAAAATTACGATATTGCAACTTTTATTAATACTTTTAAGCTTTATAATATATATTATATGTTTAAATTATTTTTCAGGAGCATTTGTTCAGCATAATATAATTAATACTTATACACACTAAGTTAATTCACAGTTAAAGCAAAAATATCTTAAATAATTATGCATAAATTGAGAGTAGAGAGAGCGATAGTAGAAAGAACATACAATGTTTTTAAATGGACTCATTTCAATTGGGAAAAAATAATAATGAATAATACAAAAGTCGTGCATCTGCTCTTAATATATGCCATTGATTCCTACAGATAAATTATGCAGAAGCCTGCAAAATAAATACTTTCATGTAAAATATTTCAATAAATATAATTAATATTTCAACAAATATTTCAGTAAAATATTTCAATAAATATGAATAAATATTTCAGTAAATATTGCAGTAAAATATTTCAATAAATATAAATAAATATTTCGATAAATATTTCAATAAATATAAATATAAAATACTTCAATAAATATTAAAAATATTATCGTTTCGAGTTAAAATATTCAGATTTTTAAGGAAAAATATATCAGGACATTGTTTAAGAATCCCGGCCGAGCAACTTTTTTAAGTGACCGGATTTCCAGATGGACACCGTGATATTATAGTATATTATATATTATAAGTATATAATATATATATATATATATATATATATATATATATATATATATATATATATATATATATATATATATATAATATATAGTATATATATATATAATATATATATATATATATATATATATATGATATGGCAGGTTGTGGAACTTTACTTAAGCATGAAGTAATACAATTAAAGTTTGTCAAATTTACCTTTAAAGCAAGAAAATCGTTAAGTCACCATATCGCTATATATATATATATATATTAGATATATATATATATATATATATATATATACTATATAGTATATATATATATCATATTATATATATAATATAGATATATAGTATAATATACTATAGTATATATATATATATATATCTGGTGTGTGTGAGGATGTGTGGTATGTATGTGTGTGTGGTGTGTGTGTGTGTGTGTGTGTGTGTGTGTGTGTGTATGTGTGGTGGTGTGTGTGTGTGTGTAAGCAAGATTTGACTTATGGGTTATATTACAGGATAGATTTCAGCCTAAGTGTTCTCTCACATATGGACGTATGTGTGTGTGTTGAGTGTTGTGTACGTGCTTACGTTGCATCTTCACAAACAAAATTAGGCAATTTTCTATTTTTTTATTTATTTTTATTTTTCCAGTTGTCACCACCACCAGATAATTTATTTCATTAAGCTTTTTATTAGTTTAATTTCATCCTTTCACACACACATCACACACACACACATGATCACAGCACACACTACACACACACACGACACACACGACACACACACAACTATATTATATATATATATACATATATATTTATAATAAATTATATATATATATATATTATATATATATATATATACTAATATAATATATATATACTATATAATATATATATATCCAGTAATATATTATATTATATAAGTATATATTATATTATATGAGTATATATAAATATATAGTTATATATATAATATATAGTATATATATATATATAAGTATATTATTATATATATATATATATTATATATATACTATACAGTATATATATATATTTATATATATAACTATAACTTATATATATAATATATGCATAATATATAATAGTAAGTATATATATATAATATATATAATTATATATATTATATATATAATATATAACTAGTATATATATTATTACTATATATATATATATATTAGGTTTCCCAGAATTGAAACGGCGCCAAAATAGGAAGCATAATACTCTATAAATCATTTATGTCTCGGCAACTTTCGTTGGCAGAGTTTATTAGCGATGGAGGCCAACTTTAGAGGTGGAATACAGTATATGCTGGGACGAACAGAATTCCCATAAAAACACGATTGCATTCTTTATTCAGGACATTATATAATACAACAGATGCAGGTTACAATGGGTGTTCAAAGTGCACCCCCCCCAGCCCTGGTGCATGCACGGCATCTCCGTAAAATAGACATTGTCGGTAACCGGCATTTAACTGCTGTTATGTCTGCACACGCTTGCCTGATTCTTTCCTGTAAGTCCGAACGCCCTATTGACTAGGTTGCGTATGCCGAAACCAACGATTTTTGGAAAATTTGACTTTTCCCAGGCCAAAGAATTCAACGTGTGAGGTCCGGCGAACGTAGAGGTCGGGCAACAGTGTCTCGCCGACCTATCAATCGTAAATGGTACTTAGTATTAAGCCAGGTATGTGGGTCTCTGGCAAAGTGAGCTGGGCAGCGATCTAACTGAAACCAAATGTGACATAGATTTAGCATAGGTACATCCTCAAGGATCACTCCGAACCCATTCTGGAGGAATTGAAGGTAGTTCTGGCAGTTCAGCCTGTCAGGTAGAAATTATGGGTCGAGGAAATGGTGACCCAGCAATCCCAGCCACACATTACATTTAAACTAGCCCTATAGCTATGTAATAAAAATATTATAAATTATTGTATCGATTTTCTTTTTTGTATATATTAAATATAAGATACACTAATAATAATAAAATAATAATAATAATAATAATAATAATAATAATAATAATAATGATAATGATAATGATAATGAAATGATAATAATAAATAAAAATAAAAAAATAATAAAATAATGAAAATAATAATCAATAATAATAATCAATAATAATAATAATAATAATAATAATAATAATAATAATAATAATAATAATAATAATAATAATTAATAATAATAATAATAATAATAATAATAATATAATATAATAATAATAATAATAATAATAATAATAATAATAATAATTATTATTATTATTATTATTATTATTATTATTATTATTATTATTATTATTATTATTATTATTATTATTATTATTATTAATTATTTATAATTATTAAATTATAATTTTAATTATACCATTCTCAAGTGTATAACAACATAGATAAACAATTATAGGTAGTTTCTTAAGAAAGCAAAGGAAAATACTCCTAACAAATCAGGATTGCAACAAAGACCGAAGCCACTTGGGTTTAATCAATAAATTTAGTCAGCAAAAAAAAAAAAAAAAAACTCACAATGTAGTAGAAAGAACTGAAGTTTAAACATCAGTTAACAACCAACCAAAATAAGGTCGCAGACGGACTAAACGAATACTTGGTTTAAACGTCGGTAACAAATTCTTGGAGAGACAGTCCGCCTAGTCAAACATTAATAGAAACTTTTCTCCCCAGATATTGTAACGAGTCTCATTTTTTCCTTATCCCTTCAACTGTCCGCAGTAAAAAAAGTAATCGCCGATTAAAAAGCGAAAAAATATGAGTTCATTCTATCCCAAATCAAACATCTCTCTAACACTCGCTGCGACATAATGCTGACGCTTAAAACACTTGTTCAAATGAATTATTTTTGACAGGAATTTTTCCCAAATATTTCAAGACAGCAAAAGTGATCCTATACCTAAAAAAGGAGACCTTTGCCTAGCAAAAAATTACAGACCAAAATATTGCAAGCACGATTAGTAAAATATTTGTGAAATTAGTTTTCAATCAGTAACAGAATAGTTTTATATCAAACATATTTCTAATGATCACAATTGAACTTAGAAAAGCAGCGTTAAAACTGCTGATGCCCTGCATGTTGCTTAACCGAAAAACTGTACAGAAATAGAGAAAGAAAATAAAGACTCCTCCTGCTATTATTAATTAGCTTTGCACAAAAGCTTGTTGACTGAATTGATCATGACATACTAGCTGAAGTTAAAATAAACAAAATGGGCTTTGAGGGAACACTTACAATGGTTCAAAAGCTACCTTCAAAATATCTTTTAAACACTAACTGAAACTAATCTGAGAACACTTCAAGCAACAACTGGCGTACCCCAGGGCTCAATTTTCTTTGACCGTTTTTCATTTACTCTATAAAAGGTCTATATAACAAATGATCTGTCAATAGACTCTCATGACGGCTTTTTCACGTCTCTTTTGGCTGACGAATACCTGCGTATTTAATAAATGACAGAGATGAGAAGTCTCTAATCTCGTAAGCAAACAGAACACATTAACCAAAAAATATGAAGATGGAATAGATGCTAATAAGCCTTATCTTTAAATTAAATAAAACATGTTACATAATTTTTAGCAACACCAAACCTTTAAACGATTTAAATATTAAAAGAGTTTAACATATGTAGAACTGATATTCCGAAATTGCTAAAATGAATGATTTGATTTATCGATGAATAACTGACATTTAAAGAACATATTACAACCTTGTTAGCAGACTGTCGAGATACATGTATGAGAAAAGTAAAATTAAGAAATTTTTGTACGCTCTTTAAGCACATGTCTTAGGAAAATTATACTATCACTATACACCCTCACTGTACTTCTGTCTTCTCATCTACGGTAACCCACATAGTAAACTTCAGTAATCACCCTGTAATTGTAACCGCAGAAGAGATTATTCGTCCATCATTAGCATTACAAGAGACTTTTTACACGCATACACCACCATTATTCATAAGGCTAAAAGATATTGCAGTTTAAAAGACTTGCTAATATATCACTCCTGAAAGAGATACATAAAATTATCCATAACAATCGCATGGTACTTCTTGCTAGCAATTTTCATTCCACGACGCAAGGCAAGGTGATCAGCAAATCAAATTAAATTAAGAAAGTAATACTTACAAGTAAAAGCCTCCCTTCTTGAGACTTAAAAAAAATGCCAATCAAAGCGTCAGCTACAAAGCAGCTAAACTTTACAACTCAATGCACAAGAACATCAAACCGAAAACTCTACCAAAAATATTAACCTATTACTAAATAATATATAAATAAATAACTAACTCAGCGAATACTAAAATCTAGCTACCACCATTATTATTATTATTAATTATTATTTTATTAATTATTATTATATTTATTATTATTATTATTATATTATTATTATATTATTATTTTATTATTATCTATTATTTATTATTTAGTCTATTAGTTATTATTTTTTTATTTTGTAAACATGGAAGGTAGCTATTATAATTGTACTGAAATTATTGTAAATTTATTAGTTGTATTTATGATTATAATTGTGATTTTGATTAATATTGTGTATATGTCGATTATTTTTATTATTATTTCTTATATTATAATTATTATTATTATTAATTATTATTATTTTTATTATTATGTTATTATTATTATTAATTATTATTATTATATTATTTATTATTATTTTATTATTATTACGACTTATTAATTATTATTATTATTTATTATTATTTATTATTATTTATAGTACTTATTTTATTTATTTCAAATTATGAATGTTTATACTATTATTATTATTAATTATTATTGATAGTTATTAATTAATTATATTATTATTATTATTATTATTATTATTTTATTATTATTATTTATTATTATTATTTTAGTTATTATGATTTATTAACAGTATTATTATTATTATATTATTATTATTATTATTTATTTATTATTATTTTTATTTTTATTTTTATTTTTATTTTTATTTTTATTATTATTATTATTATTATTATTATTATTATTATTATTATTATTATTATTATTATTATTATTATTATTATTATTATTATTTTGTTATTATTGTAATTATTATTATTTTTATGGTTATTATTATATTATTATTATATTGTTATTATTGTAATTAAATTATTATTATATGGTTTTAATTACTTTATTAAATATATTAAATGTATTTGTTTCAAGACACAACTGTGCTGCTATTTGAAACCATTTCACATACTAGTGTATTAATTTTGGTTATTACAATTAACTGATGTATTTAAATTGTAAAATATTTGACAATATAATATAAAAATGTATGTCATCTTGTTATTTAATGACTGGATTGTATATTCTATGTGTTGAATAAACGTTTTTCAATTTTTGATTTTTTGAATTATTATGATTTTAAATCAAAAGTGAAATGTAAACTTAGGTTGTGCACTAGGCAGCACTAGTATATGTAAAATAGTTTAACTAAAAAAAATTAATTATGGAATATTTATTATGTAATATTTTGTATAATATTTAATTATGAAATAATGAAATCTTACTTGTGGTAACTTATTCTATAAATGAATTAAAATTAGTTTTTCTTTCTAATCTTTTCAATTAGCAGTATAGAAAAATATGGGTACAACTAAACTAACCTAACCTAACCTAACCGACTACGTCAGAGTGTGTTGAAATGGAATATGAAGTCATTTTTCTAAAAAGTCTTACTTTCTAAAACGATTATTAAAATCATTTATGGAATGGCCTCCGCTGACATAATGTTTACTTGTTCCCTGCAGTTGATCAAGTACTTTTGTTTACTGATACAAATTTTCAGGTTTCTGTTTAAATGATTCAAAAAGCATTATATTCACAGTAATTCATCAGAAACCTGTGGTTTAAATTTTCCAGTTAGATATGTTTATTTATCTGTGACGTCATCACAAGGTATAAGTATATTTCATCTCTTGAAATGATCACCCTCACGTAACCATGCAAAGGAGGAAATCCAAATGCACAACTTCCAATATAATTCCTGTATTATATTTGACCAACAATTAACAAATTGTAAATGGTAAATATATTAAAGGTAAGCAGAGAAACCTTTGGTAATCTTATAATATTTGAGGAATGAGAAATGTCTATTGTATCTTTATGGTGCAATAGGTGAGTGGTCAAAAACAATTATTTTTATTTCCTCTCAAAGATCAAAATACAATCCTTGTTGGAGATCTCTGTTCTAGAAAAATAGAACTTTTTAGAAGCTGAAGCTTTTGACGTCATTAACAATATAAGTGAAAATATATGGGCCTAAATATATAATGCTAAAGAAAATTTTAAAAAATTTGATCATATAATGAGATTTTTTTTTTGTATTAAATATTAATTCAGTGATTTTTTTCTTACGTCCATTGACTTATTTAATTTATGATAACTTGTCTTAAATAATTTGTTACCAATTAACTAATAACTATCATCACTAAGTTATGTTTAATTTGATTTCAGTTAAAAGTAACGTCTGAAAAGCAATACAGCGTCTAAAATAATTCAACAGATGGGTTCAGAGAAAATTCTATCTTTCAAACTCTTAACTATAATGTTAGTGTTTGGTTGATACTCAGAAGGATGAATCCCTGGTTGGTGTTTTTAAATATAGTGAATTTTCATCTCAAATGAGACTCGTTTTATAGCATTGTATTTACATCATAACTATATGTAATATCCAATTCTCTTATACGTTTAAATAAAAACATCCTAACAAAGTTGCTATTTTTACAATTTCTCAATCTTTTTCAATGATGCTAGAAAATTATTTTTTGACTTAGATAATTCGTGCATTAATTACTATTGAGTTATCGTCAGTTGACTGTCCCACAAATATATTTTATTTGGATTCCAAAACTTGTGGAAATAGTAATCCTGTATCAAGAAATGGATTCTGCGGTAAATGATTCTTGTGAAATACCTACCATTTTAAAGTATTTAAATAGTGAATTTAATATATTAATAATAGAATTGCAACTTAACGCAGAGGTCTTTTCTTTTGTCATTTGTTAAGCCTTAGTCTTGATTCAAGATTGGTGTAGTAAGCATGAGCATATACGAGAATAAATTAAATTGGCAAGACATATACTGGATTGCTCGTTATTTGTAATGCTTCACCTTTTTGGGGAAACTCCAATCAAATGCCATAATTCTTCAACAAGACATATTTTTATTGATTGTCCATTTTCAGAAAAATATTACAGCAAATTTGTTTATAATTCTTTAAAAACAATAAAACTATCTTGCTTGAACCATTTCATAATATTTGCATTTTGATTTTTTTTAGAAAGTTAATTTATAAGAATTTGATGTCCTTTAGTAATATGTCAACAACTTTGTGCAGTAGAATGGGATTGTTGCACCAGTTGAATTTGTTGCACATGGTATTTTCCTCGTCGGTTCTGTGAAATTTAAAATTTATAAAATTTAAAGAAAAAAAATAATGTGATAATTTTCACACATTTGTTACTTATTGTTGAACTCCGTCATAAACTACGTTTGACTATATGCCGGGTCTGAATCAGAATCCGCAAAAACTGTCCAAGTCCGAATGAGAGTTCTAAAAACTGGCCGAGTCCGAATCAGAGTCCGCAAAAACTGGTAGAGTTATAGAATCCGAGCCCCGGACTCGATATATCACTACTATATATATATATATATATATATATATATATATATATATATATATATATATATATATATATATATATATATATATATATATATATATATATATAAGATCAATAACGACAATATTTATTTATCTAGTTTACTGCGGCAATATAATTTTAAATAAATCATAAGATCGAGGAATGGCAAGATTCGCATGCTGAAGGGAATTCAGTTGTTTAATTGTTCTGCTTGAAGGGGACTTTATTAA
>JABUQX010028511.1:27500-35000 GCA_015478945.1 Trachelipus rathkii | reverse complement strand
TATTATTATTATTATTATTATTGGTAGTAGTAGTAGTAGTAGTAGTAGTAGTAGTAGTAGTAGTAGCAAACTGCTAAATAGATGTAGAGAGAGTTTAAAAAAGTCTGGTGTTGTAAGTTCATAAAGATCAGTGAATAATAATAATAATAATAATAATAATAATAATAATAATAATAATAATAATAATAATAATAATAATAATAATAATAATAATAATAATAATAATAATAATAATAATATTAATAATAATAATAATAATAATAATAACAATAATAATAATAAAATGGCAAAATTAATTCCTTTGATAAATAATTGGAATTGCAACGATTGGTTATGATGGTTTTGGTCCTTTTCGATCCTGTGGTCTTAAAATAGAACTACAAAAGGTACCTCTTGATACACATCTGACGCTTTCCATTGATACATTTAATATGACATTAAACAACAACAAAAATGAAATGAAATAAACCACCAAACTTTGTCAACTCATACATATATCAGCGAACCCGTAGAAGTTTTCAGTATGTTTGACTTAAGACCTTTTTGATTTGGCAATTCATTCTTCCAAGCCAAAAAAAACGCTCATTTCCGATGGAAAATTTCATACTTTCATAAAGTTTTGTACTGTCAAGAATTTTTTTATAAGAAAAATTTTATTTGTTCCCCTTGTGTATATTGTTAAGTATCTACACAGATAAACAAATAAAAAAATACATCAATATTTTGGAATCAAAGTCAATTTTATTTTAAAAAAAAATTTTTTTGAAAGAAAACTTTAGTAATTTTTGGGACTATTAAAATATATATTTATTAAAATATTTATTAAATTCTTTGTGAATTCCGTGTTGATATAAATATCTAATATATAAGTATTGATTATGGAATATGTATACATCTTTTATAAACTGATATTAATTATCAAATATAAAATAATAAGAAATGGCATACTGTGACTAATTATCTAAGTTATATATTTTTTTATTTCTAACTCAGGGGTGGCCAATCCTTGGCGCATGCGCCAAACGTGGCGCATTGGATGATTATAAGTGGCGCATAGCTACGGGCTACCTTTTGGGAGATTTCATATTTTAACTGGGCTATGTCAGCTTATTTCTTGCGAATTTATTTAATGAAAACTAAAAACTCGTTTTATTTCCAGAAATTTGTCAAATCTGGCAAGATATAAAGAAGTATGTAACAAATATCGTAATGTTTAAGCATTTTTTTGCAGCGTCGACATCGTCAATGATCATCAGTTGAAATTTTGTGTTTATCAGTAATAGTGAGGTAGTGATCTCTCATATTTCTTAAATTATATGATTTTTATTTTTTTCATAAGTAGGCATATTATAAATTAGTGCCGTATTTTTTCAATCAAAGAATTCTAAAAATATAATTAATAGAGAAATCATATATTCTGATTTCTTTATATATATATATATATATATATATATATATATATATATATATATATATATATTATATATCCATCTATAAATATCTCTATGTATACTTTACAAATATGCATATAAATTTATACATATATGTTTATTCAACACACATCTATATATACATGTATACAATATTTTGATAATAACCTATATATATATATATATATATATATATATAATATATATATGGCGCATCTGAACTCGTCTGGGAAAAAATTTGGCGCATGGTATGCCAAAGGTTGGCCACCCTTGTTCTAAATTATCTAATTATATCATTTTATATCATTATCTCCTTTTCCTTAAGCGCATAATTTATTTATTTTATCATTTTTGAGCTTCACAAAAATACCGTTTTTATTTGCTATTTTATCGCAGTATTCGCCACCCGACCCCCCTCAGTACGTGCCATTGCTATATTTCCTGTCCCCTCATCTCATTAGAGCTTCCCCTTTCAAAGCTCTCTAAGTCTTTATATTTTCCCCTTAATTCAACTTTCTTATATCCTATTCTTCCTTTCGCCAGAACTTCAGTCCTTATCTATCGAATTTCCTATATTCCTTTATCGTTAATTGCCAATCGGGTTTTCTTTTATTCTATCTAACGATTCTATCTAACGGAGTAGATATTGCAAAAATAGAATATAGATTGTCGTATTTTTTTCTCACTTCATAGCAATGGAATTTTGTGTGAGGGACGCACACACACACAAAAGTGAAAAACAATTTTAGCAAACTTTTCAAAAATATACGTTAACATCTTTTGAGTATAAAATGAAAGTGATGGTAACGATACCAATAGTTTTAAAGTTGGGGTGGTAGTAGTAGTAGTAGTAGTAGTAGTAGTAGTAGTAGTAGTAGTAGTAGTAGTTCCATGATGAAATTAGTATATAAATAGAATTTTTCTGTAGAACTAAACCTGTATGTGACATCATTAAGGGATTATGTACACATGCCATCGATGGCGTTTACTAAGTACAGGGTGTATATATTTATGTGTTCATGTATGTGTGTGTGTATGTCAAGGCTCGTGAATCAAGTTTTTCGTTAATCTTTCTAATTGTTTACAAAGATGCTATGAAATTTTCATTCATATACTTTGATTATTATTATTATTATTATTATTATTATTATTATTATTATTATTATTATTATTATTATTATTATTATTATTATTATTATTATTATTATTATTATTATTATTATTATTATTATTATTATTATTATTATTATTATTATTATTATTATTATTATTATTATTATTATTATTATTCAGTCAGAATTTTAAATAAAATACAGTACAATAATTAATTATAATAGAGTATTCACCTGTCTTGTAATAATAATAATAATAATAATAATAATAATAATAATAATAATAATAATAATAATAATAATAATAATAATAATTTTATTATCGAAGGAATGTCAAATGAAGAAACGACATTGTTGCATCAACAAATTCTGGAATACAATAAAAGAAAGATTCGGACGTCGAATTTAATACATAATTGATGTGATTTGTATTATCCTACTCTAGCAGGTTTGGACACACATACATATACACATGGAGTTGGAAAGAGAACGGATGAGAATGTGTGGGAAGATGGACCATACAAACCATCCTCACAGGAACAGATATGCAATAATGACTTCAGAAGAGCAGCAGGATCTGTTAATTATAATAATGATATTATAAGGAGGGAGATACAACTTTGGCGTTAAGGGCGAGTGAGATTGGGTAGACTTAGAATGCAAGTGAAAGGGAAAGTGTTCACATTAAGGAGAGAGAGAGAGTAGAGTTGAACGATGGCTGAACAGAGAGAGAGAGAGAGAGAGAGAGAGAGAGAGAGGAGAGAGAGAGGAAGAGAAATGAAATAAACGCCAATAGAACTCTTCTCTATTTCTCTCTCTCTCTCTCTCTCTCTCTCTCTCTCTCTCTCTCTCTCTCTCTCTCTCTCTCTCTCTCTCTCTCTCTCTCTCTCTCTCTCTCTCTCTCTCTCTCTCTCTCTCTCTCTCTCTCTCTCTCTCTCTCTCTCTCTCTCTCTCTCTCTCTCTCTCTCTCTCTCTCTCTCTCTCTCTCTCTCTCTCTCTCTCTCTCTCTCTCTCTCTCTCTCTCTCTCTCTCTCTCTCTCTCTCTCTCTCTCTCTCTCTCTCTCTCTCTCATATATATATATATATATATATATATATATATATATATATATATATATATATATATATATATATATATATATATATGTTCACATATAAAGAGAGAGAGAGATAGAGTTGAACGATGGCTGAACCAGCTGAGAAGCATTCTCTCTCTAAAAACATGAGGGATGTCATTTGGGAAACTTGCCTTCTTAATGTTCATAGACGTTAGAATTCCATGTCAGAAGAAGGAGGAGGAGGAGGAGGAGAATTATTCAGGTTTGAATTAGATGAAGAAAGGAGGCCGAACAGATTTTCTTTTTAGAATAAGTATTAGCTATATCTCCGTCGGAACTAATAAGAGGAGGAAATGCTGATTACATGCTGTTAAGAGATATTTTTATAAAAATACCAGAAATCTTTGTCAGTAGGAGAACCAAATTATAGGTCAGTGCACTTTATTTTAGTAAAAGTACGCTTAGTCAACGATTTAAGGCTACATAAATATTAGCAAAAGTGATAGGAGAATGAGAATTCTTCCATTCCAGACGCACAATATCCATAGACTGAATGTAATAAGAACAAGTGTCATCGAACATTCTCATCTTATCTCCAGGTGCGGTCCCAATTCATTTTGGACAGACACAGAAATGCCCTCAGAGTGAAAGCCTAATTTCAGGAATAGTTAGCGTAAAATCAGGGCTGCGGAGTCGGAGTCGGAGTCGTGGAGTCGGAGTCGTGGAGTCGTGCAATTTTCAAGGAGTCGGAGTCGTGGAGTCGTGCAATTTTCAAGGAGTCGGAGTCGGGTCGAAAATTCTGTGCAAGTGGAGTCGGAGTCGGAGTCGGAGTCGAAAATTCCTGTGTAAGAGGAGTCGGAGTTGGAGTCGAAAATTTATAAAACTATTATTATTTTTTATTATTATTTTATTATTATTATTATTATTATTATTATTGTTATTATTATTATTATTATTATTGTGTGTGTGTGTGTGTGTGTATTATTATTATTATTGTGTGTGTGTGTGTGTGTGTATCATTATTATTGTGTGTGTGTGTGTGTGTGTGTGTGTGTGTGTGTGAAACTGAAAGTATTAAACTGTGAATTTTAAAATGGCTGTTTTATAAATAAATAAAAATAATTTGCATTATAATTGGTTATACATTTGTTTCGAAACTGATATATATTTGTTTGTCATGTGTGCTGCGCCTGCATCTTTCTGTCTTTACTATAGATGTAGCGGATGGTGATTTTGGCTATCACGGATGCCAGGATAAAGTACTTACTATCACTTATGCTTATAGTAAAAATCATATCACAGTTGAGGATGAGGATTTTAGAATCTTAGCCAAAAGTACTTCATATATATATATATATATATATATATATATATATATGCTTAACTGTATATATATATATATATATATATATATATATATATATATATATATATATATATATATATATATATATATATATATATGCATATATATATATAAAGAAAGGTTGGAAGTTTCATAGCTGTCGGGACAAGTGAAGATTTTCTTCGCATGGTTGCGTGTAAGGCGACAGAGCTAGCAACCTGGTCCTTTCCTTTGCTTGTATTGCTCTTGGACCAGTGGTGAAATATTATGAGCTAGAAGCATGATCTGGAATCTGGGTGAACGGTTTTGACTAATGAAGAAGATGCTAGTTCTGCTGAAAGATCAAAGCCCTACCTGAGTATTAGCAGAGGACTGGCATCAGGAAACAGACTGCGAAAGGAAATGGTTTTCTAAAATGCTCTATAGGGTTAGGAATTTCAGAAGAAGAAGATGTTAGACCAACTGACAGGGCAAAAGCCCTTCCTGGAGTTGTTATATATATATATATATATATATATATATAATTAAATATATATATACTATATATATATATATATATATATATATATACTTTCTGATATATATATATATATATATACTATATATATATATACTATATATATATATATATATATATATATACCATATATATAATTAAATATATATACCAGTGTTACCAGAGTGCGAGATTTGGACCCAAGTCTTTTGCACCCACCAATCTCTTTCACACAGCCTCAACCCATTTTGAAAAAAAGGTTATATGTAGAATAATACTTGAAGTTTATATTCTCAAATTATGTTAAAAAAAAAACAAAAGCTTCTGAGCCCTTTAAATGGAGAGTTTGCTTCTCTTTTCTTTGTAAATGAAATCTGCATCGCTGAAAAGATGCTCGCCATACACTTATTGAAGGGCATGCTAAGTATTCCTGCCGAGTTCTGCAAGATGTGAAAGACTTTTACAATTATCATGCCATCAAACCAATGGATCTTTATCCGATTCCAAGAGTTTTCGCTTTTGATAATCTTCGATCCAATGACAGAGTGTCCTTTGATACCTCTGAACAGAACTCTTCATCGCTGCTAGAAGCCAGAACGTTCATGGATTCTGCAATGGTTTCCCTAACAGATGATAATTGTGTCTGTTTCTGCAATCTTTTCCTTTTTATTGGATGGTGAAATTTCTGGCTTTAGCAGCAATTCATCACATAGGCATATTAAATAGATTTTAACAATTTGTGAAACACGTTTTTCAAGAAATTTGGTTTTGTATCTAGGATCCAGAAAAGTTACCATTGCAGATGCGTAATCGTTTTGCAGATTTTGAAATCTATTATCTATCTCCAGCATTAGTGTTTCTGTCACCTTTGAAAGTTCCTTACTTTTAATAGCAGCATTTATCACAGCTTTCATCGTTGCATCTAGAAGAATCTCGTCTGCCAAACAAGAATTTTCTGAGATAATAGTCTTAGTTACCTCTACAAACGGTTTAAGAAGAGTAATACAATTACCTAAAACGTATTATCATCACCTGTCAAGCCTTTCACCTTTGTGTTTGTTCGAAGCATAAGGGAGACAGCTTCATTTATTTTTCCCATGTATGTACCAACTACTATTCCAACGAGTCTGAACATCTTGCGTTACAGAAAGTTGAGGAACATTTAGTCTCATAATTCATAAATGAATACTATCCGCTATCCGCAAAAAAAATCATGCGGATGCGGGTAGAGAAAAATTATGCGGATGCGGATATCTGCTACACCTCTAGTCTCTACTGTATTTTACGGTATAGCATTTGGAGATTAGGTTCATTGGAAAAGTGATATTATTTTTATTCTTAAAAGCAAGCGAAAAAAAATAGTTGAAACAAAAAAAATGTTTTATTGTAACTTTGTAAGCACTAAGCTGAGTCAGAGTCGAAATTTTGAATTTGACTGCTGGAGTCGGAGTCGGAGTCGGAGTCGGAGTCGAAAATCTTTGTTTAAGTGGAGTCCAGGTCGGGTCGTGAAGTCGTGCAATTGTCCCGGAGTCGGAGTCGGAGTCGAAAATCCAAATTTGAATTTAAGGAGTCGGAGTCGGAGTCGGAGTCGACAAATTTATTTTACGACTCCGCAGCCCTGCGTAAAATATATAGTGCTTAAACAATTAGTCCGCTCAAAGCGCAGAAGATAGGCTTAGGGCAGGGTGGAGGTGATGGAGTGAAAGCATTAAACTTAAGTTATTAGATTGTAGTCTCAGACACCAATAGAGCAGAGATCAAATGTGTTCAAGAATTGGTTAGGATGGTTCGAAATATGTGTAGGTTACCTAATCAATTATTCTAGATCGTTAAGAATGTATGATATTTCTCCCTACTCTCATCCTCCTCTATCAGTATGAGAGGATCTCAACCACTCTGTGTTTGTACACTGAAATTCCACATAATAGAAGGACTCAGTATTTGGGTGAGAAGTCGTGAAATATTTTAAAAAAATAAAAGGGCTGGGAATATTTGTTCTATTCAGGGAGCAATAGCAGAAGCTCAAAATCATTATAATAGTAGGAGAACAGATTTTGAG
>JABUQX010028511.1:0-20000 GCA_015478945.1 Trachelipus rathkii | reverse complement strand
ATTATTCCTATTAAATGAGCTGGTATAGTAACCCACCATTAAAAATCTAGCCTTAAAAGAGATTACGTGATGGTTGAAATATTAATGAGATAGAAACAAATATTATATTAAAATTTTTGTGCTTTTGAGAAATTTTTTATGGGATGTGATTTGACCTAATAGCACAGTATAAATATTAATATTTTTACTATGCTAATAGTAAGTGTTGTTGTTATCGCATCTTACAGCGTGTTTGATATATTCATTTTTGGTTATCAATTTGTATCTTCACTCTATCAAGTTTTGTCATATCTTTGGTAAAAAAATATATAGCCTATATAATATATGTGTAAGTTACTTAGCATAGGTTAAGATTAGTTAGTATTGAATAGTCTTTCTGTATATTGTCAGAATTCCAAGTTGGTCTTGCCGGGTAGTTAAACAACGTAGTTCAAATTTTGTGGCATTTTATTTTCTCTAATGATTCTGTTCTAAATTAAAGCTGATGACTTTGTTTTATATACGGTTACATGTAGTACTGTTATTAGTTTTAATTTCCAAATTTTAAAAGTAATGTAAGTGTCAGTACTACTAAGTGGAATGTATTACCAAAAATTAAAAAGGCCCAGGAAATATTTGCCATTTATTCTCTACAAATGTCCAACAATATAATTCCTTTCGAGCGACGAACCATTTCAGCCTTTGTTAATTAATCATTTTGTCAAAATGGTCGTTCTCGTCATATCTAAATTAAATCATGTCAACTGAATTTTGTAACCTTATTTTAACTTTACGCCACGAAACTATCGAGGTAATTAATAAAAATTAATGCGAATTAAAGTATATAGAATAACAAGTCTAGGATGATCATTTTATTGATGTAGTTTTTGAAGGAAGTTGAACGTGTATAATAAATTAATGTTTTTTTTTTTCTTCTTTTTTATGGAAACTTGATGTATCTATAAATTTAAGACATATATCAATTAATGAGAGACAGATGGATGAACAGATCAAACAGATAAAGAATTAAAAACCTTCAATACAATTTCTCTGTGCATATTTCATATTTACTGAAACATGATACCAAAACTTCAAATGTATTTCAAATTTACTCTGTATTTATTATTTAAAATATATCGCATGCTTTGTAATATATATATATATATATATATATATATATATATATATATATATATATATATATATATATATATATATATATATATATATATATATATATATATATATTTTCTATATATATATATATATATATATATATATATATATATATATATATATATATATATATATATATATATATATATATATATATATATATATATAAGTAAAAATTTATACATTTTACAGTTTTTCCATGTAAATATTCAATTCATAAATATATATATATATATATATATATATATATATATATATATAATAATTACATATATATATATATATACTATATATATATATATTTCTCTAACTATTTAATATATATATATATATATATATATATATATATATATATATATATATATATTACTTTATCAACTAATTAGAATAGTTTCTATATATTTTTAAAGAACTATAGCTTTATTCTATTTCCTGTTAAATATTATTAAAATCTTTAAATATTTTTTAATTTAAACAAGTTATCTATACAAAATATTAAAACTTTTCTAAAAATAGTTGAATACTTTTTAAAATAGTTTTTTTTAAAAGTTTGTCCCGTGCTTAGACTCACGTTTTCTACAGAAATCGGATCACGTGATGTACTGAGGAATTTGGGATGTATTTCTATAAAATAGTTACATTATTGTCGAAATAACGAGGTTTCTTGTTAGTGTTTTCATAATAATTTTGCTCGAAAAAATTTAGGTTAAGCTTTAGAAAAGAGGCTTCATTAATAGTTTGGGATAGAAAAATACTTGGGCTAACCAGACTTAATCCTAACACGGTACGTTATTTTTAGAGGGGTAAAAAGGTGACCAATTTAAAATAAAAACTGTTTGCAGGAATATATTCGGGTATAATATTTCGAAATAAATTCTTACTGTCATCGCATTATAGTTGCTTTAGTTCTGCAATGGAGACCAAGGTTGTGGAATTGGCAAAACTTAACACTCCACCTCTAGATTTAAAAAAAAAAAAAAAAATGAGGAGCTAATATAAAATAAAAGTCCGAAAATTCGATATACACATGAATAGTTGGAATTTTTGGATTCCCTTCCCTACCGTATCCCAATTTTCATGCCCAATAGTGATTCAGATTATTTTAAATTATTTTAAAAGAAACAACTTTAAAAAAAATGCAATTACTTACCTGAGAATCAAACTCTTGTTTTGTCGATAAAAATATCTAAGAACAACTTTGAGAAGAAACTTTGTCACTTTGTTTGAGATTTGTGATGAAAGCTGAAGTTTGACCTCAAAGATTTAAATGGAATTGAAGCATAATCCAGACATAGAAATTGGAGTTGGAATGATACATTTTAAGAAAACTGGAGAGGGATTCGTTAATTTTAACCAGTTCCATGTCCCAGACACTAAGTTACTCTTCCTTTTTGAATAGATTTACTATAATGGCGCTACAAGGCATGCAGCACTTTTCTTATACATGCTTCATTGCAGTTTAAGCGAAAATGAAATAACTGCAAATAATTATACTTCATTCTCAAGCCACTAAATAAAATAAACTCATACCACAATATTTACTTTAAAAATTTCAAAAAATTTTTGTTTCTCAAGCCACTAAATAAAGTAAACTTTTACGACCTTCAAAAATTGTAAAATTTTGTCAGTTTTAAGATGAAACTTTATTCTTCACTCTCAATTATATATTTTCAACAATCTTTCCTTATTGTGTGTTAGTATCTCCATCACCATAATTTTATTTTTTAGATAAAAAAAATATATAAAGAAAAAGGGACAAGCATTCACCCAGAATTGGTTTACAAAAAACTTGTAAAGCTAAAAGCAGGCGAGATGCAAATTCATGAAGCCGAAACGTGACCTTATTTTCAAAAACGAGCTGGATTTTTTTTTCTTTTTTGCTTCGTACCTTTTCAAGATTTTATATATATATATATATATATATATATATATATATATATATATATATATATATATATATATATATATATATATATATATATATATAATATATATATATACTATATATATAATATATATATATAACACCATATATATATATATATAAAGCAATTTGTAGAAACTTTGTACTGTTGACTAGTGTGGATATAGTCAACCACCTCACAAGGATAGCGTAAAAAACAGAACCTCCTAAGTTTCCTGATCACAAACTGGTATAATAATGAAAATTAATTTAGGTTAGGTTAGGTTAGAGTTAGGTACCTCGGTAGTCACAGTACGAGTTTCTAATTATATATATATATATATATATATATATATATATATATATATATATATATATGCTGTAACATAATATATATACCTGTACCTATACATAATATATATATATATATATATATATATATACTATGCTCTATATATATGAACTTAACATTAAGAAGGCGTATGGTTGTGACGGTATTCCTTCTGTGGTTCTTAAAACTTGTGCTTCTGAGCTTGCTCCCTGCCCATGTAAACTGTTTAGTCTCCTGTCTTTCCACTTTTACCTTCCTTTCTTGCTGAAAACGGCCGATCATTCAACCTGTACCGAAAAAGTGGGAAGGGGACTCCTCTCGACCCTCAAACCGACGTTCTTTCTAAAGTTTTCAAATCTATACTGAAGAGGAAGATTTGGAAACATCTTAATTCTTTTAATCTAATCTCTGAATGCCAGTTTGGCTTTGGTAAGAAACGCTGATGATCTCCTTTCTCTTCTGTCTTTTCTGTGGCGGTAGGCTGGTGCTCGGTTGGTGCTAGGCTTTTCGAGAGCATTCGAGAAAGTTTTGCACAAAGTTTTGATTTCTTAACTTTCCTCTTACAGAATTTATCATTCTCTGTCTCTGTGGACTTAACTCTGATAGACTTTGTGGTCTTTCTATAGCAACCGTTATAGACGGCCACCGTTCATCCTTCAAATATATTAATGGTGGTATTCCTCAAGGTTCCGAATAATCCTAAAATATTTTTTTTTCTACTCTTCATTAATGACCTCCTCTCTATCACTTCGTCTCCTATGCCGATGATTCCTCCACCCTTCATTACTCCTTTTAATTTAGGAGTTGACTTTTACAACACCAATTAGTATGCCAAGATGATGACCGTGGAGCAGCTGACCTCTGATTTTTCTCGTATCTCTAATTGGGGCAAAGAAAGCATGGTAGCTTTCAATGACTCAAAAACACAGCTTCTTTATTTATCTACTCGACATAATCTTCCACACAATTTTTTAATATTCTTGACGTTTCCTTTTCTTGTGACTTTAATTATAAGGATCACATTACTTCTCTTTCTAAACAAGCCTCTAAGAGGTTGGGTGTTCTGTGTCGTCTTCGGAACTACGTCTTCTCACCACCCCAGTTGCTTGCTGTATGTGTATAGGGGCGTTGTTCGCCCTTGTATAGAGTATGCACCACGTATCTGGGGTGATTCCACACACACTATCCTCTTTGATAAGCACCTTATCAAAGAGGACAGTGTGTGTGTGTAGAATCACCCCATATACGTGGTGCATACTCCATACAAGGTCGAACAACGCCCCTCTAGGAATTTTGACTTATGAACTCTCCTACTCTCATTAACTCTCTTCAATCTCTCTCCAGCCGTCTACCTGTTGCATCACTCCTTATATTATCGCTATCACAATGGGCACTGCTCTCTCTCTCTCTCTCTCTATCTCTATATATATATATATATATATATATATATATATATATATATATATATATATATATATATATATATATATATATATATATATATATATATATATATATATATATATATATATATATATATATATATATATATATATATATATATATATATATATATATATATATATATATATATATATATATATATATATATATATATATATATATATATATATATATATATATATATATATATATATATATATATATATATATATATATATATATATATATATATATATATATATATATATATATATATATATATATATATATATATATATATATATATTTAGTATCTATGCATCTATATAGATATATATGTATATATATATATATTCTCTCTCTCTCTCTCTCTCTCTCTCTCTCTCTCTCTCTCTCTCTCTCTCTCTCTCTCTCTCTCTCTCTCTCTCTCTCTCCTCTCTCTCTCTCTCTCTCTCTCTCTCTCTCTCTCTCTCTCTCTCTCTCTAGTCGAGTTCTTCCCCCTTTTGAGGAGAGAATTTTCATATACTCCACTGATATAGTCAGGACACTTTTCACATATATTCCACCATTCCTTGACTTGCAAGCTTTCAAACCCCGTGATTGGTGGGGTCTTGGGACATGTCGGCCTTTGATTTGGCCTTGGATTCTGGTTCCCTCCAACTCCGGCAGAATTTAGTAGGACTCCAGCATTTGCCCACCGGATATATATATATATATATATATATATATATATATATATATATATATATATATATATATATATATATATATATATATATATATATATATATATATATATATATATATAACCTGTATATATATATAAATATATATATATATATATATATATATATATATATATATATATATATATATATATATATATATATATATATATATAACAATATATTTATAAGTATATTCAACATATATATATATATATATATATATATATATATATATATATATATATATATATATATGTGGTACCCTTAAAATATTTATTTAGAACAGTATTGAAAAAAAAAGTGATAAATCAGATATTAACATCACATCCCACAACTTTTCACCAAGTTTTCAGTGATTCATTACGTAACTTCTAAATACTTGGGTTTGCTAATGATATAAAAATATTATTATACTATTATAACTAATAAATAGAAATTTTTAGATTTTTACAGTTGTAATTTACTCCTAACCCGCCCCCCCCCTTTAGAATTCTAATAAAAAAAGCAAATTGGAACTGCAAAAAAAAAAAAATTCTTAATGAATTTTACACCCCGAATTTTTTTATTTTTTTTTTTTTGGGGGGGTAAATGGATTTGGAATTATATAAAAATTTTCTTAAACTATATTTAAAACTTTAAATATATATAGTTCATAAGAATTTCTTGGATATACGCTTCAAATATAATAAATATGTAAAAGAATAGTATATTAATTTTAAAAATTTTAGCAAATTTATCTATTTTTGTTAATGGGTAGACTTGATAATTTTTTACGTCGACCCAAGCTACCTAGCGCGTGATTAAGATTTTTAATTAAGCTTTTATTTAAAGCACGAAAAAAATATATTTTAAAATATTAAAAATAAATAAATTTAAATGATATATATATATATATATATATATATATATATATATATATATATTTTTTATATATATATAATAACATATATATATATATATAACTATAACTATATACTATATATATATATAACGCATATATGCCATATATTTTATATATATATATATATATATGCTATGCTATTCGCTTTAATATATCATATAATAAATATATATAAATATATATAAAAATATATATATATATATATATATATATATATATATATATATATATATATATAATCTTTTGACAGGATATTATCAAGTCCAGTCGTAATTATAATTTAAAAATTAATTCTATTTTTATCTTATGGTGTTAAAAATTTAACTTTAAAAACTGTTTATTAGCTGTTAAAATAAATATGCATTTTCAGTTGTCATTCCTTATTCCAATTAATTAATTAAATGGCATCACATCTGATTTAACTTCAAGGCTCACCCGTGGGACGATCGGAAGGCTCCAGTGGAGATACGGATCTCCTCGTTCTGGGTGGGATCTAACAGGTGTAGTAAAGTTGGGGAGGCCCGATCATATACTATGCAGCCATAGTCCAGCTTCGATCGGATTAGGGCGGTGTGGAGACGTAAAAAGGACTTGCGATCAGCACACTAAGATTTTGAGGAGAGATGATGTAGTACGTCAAACACCCAATGACGTCGTTTTCAGGAGTTTAATGTGTTATACTTATGTTAAGTAGTCATCTAGAATGAGTCCTAGAAATTTGACTTGTAAAGTTACAGGAATGGGCGAACCATATAAGGTTAGGTTTGGGGGGAGGAAGGTGGCAGGTTCTTCGACTTCCTTTTTTTATAAGTAATATTGCTGAGGTTTTGGTGGGTGAGAATTGGAAACCATGGGAATTACCCCATTGTGAAATATTCTCACTAGTTGTTCAAGTTGCCTTTCAAGAAATGGCAGCCTAGCACCGGCAATATATAGCGCCAAGTCATCATCATAGGGAGAAAATTTGACCGTCGCTGGGATAGAAGTAACGATATTATTGAATCCGAGAGCAAATAATAATACACTTAGAACACTGCCTTGCGGAAAGCTTTCATCCAGAATAAAGTGGTGTGGTAGAACAGAAGAGCCCCGAACCTGGATGGATCTGTCTCGCAGAAGGAGTTTAATAAAGAGAGGGAGCTGTCCTCGGAAACTGAGCGAGTGAAGTTTTTGGAGAACCACAGTTCTCCACGTTGTGTCATAAGCTTTTTCAAGGTTAAAAAAAGACACCAAGAACCATCCCACCAGTTAAGAAAGCTTCTCGGATATCATGATCCAGTTTTAACAAAGGATCTGCGGTCGAATGATTTTTGCGGAAACCAAACTGGTAGTTTGAAAAAGCTTGGCGACTTTCCAGAACAGGGTGGCGGCCTGAAACCATTTTCTCCATTAATTTGCAAATATGACAGGTCATCGAAATTGGTCTTTGGTTGTCCGCCAACTTCGGATCTTTCCCAGGTTTGGGAATAGGGATTACATAAGCTGTAGTCCAAATAGATGGGAAAGAAGATTCGATCCAGATTCTGTTATACAGATCCAGCAAGAACGCTGATGCAAAGGGGTGAATATGACGGGGCATTATGTACGAAATTAAGTCTGGGCCAAGGGCACCGTCTTTGCTGTTCGCCAGTGCAGTTTGATACTCTGCAAGTGTAAAAAGACGGATATAGGTATGATCTTCCTCTTTCTCTGTTGAAAAGTCTAGCGGTGCAGTGTTAATTCTCAATTTTTGAAAGACTTCAGGAAAGAGCTCGAGTGGCTAGCAAAACTATAACCTAATGCTTCTGCAACAGCTGCTGGAGCAGAGATCGTATCGGTTATATCAGGCCCATAACGGAGGACTCTGGATGAAGAGTTGTTGGAGGTGCGAGGTATTTTCTGTGCAACTTTGCACGCTAAAGAAAGGGAAGTTGTGGAGTTGACAGTCGAAGTATAAGTTTGAAAGTATTGCTTACGTGTTTAACGATTAATTCGACGAGATCTCGCCGCAGCTGCTTTAAAAATAATCCTGTTTGGGATGGTGCAGGTCCATTTGTATTGCCTGTAGAGTTTTTCTTCTCCAGGATAGCTTGTGCACATTCTTGGGACCACCAAGGGGTTGCCGAACGCCTATCTGCGGAAGATCGCGGAATGCGAGCTTCCGCTGCTGTGATGATAAATAACTTGTTGGAATAAGTTAAAGATATCATCAATAGTCGGAACCAGCTTATTGAAGGGAGAAAGTGGGAGAGCTGTGGCCTGATGAAAAGGAGATCACTCCGCTCGATCATAACGTCAGCTGGAATTGGATTTTAACTTTGGGCCCGGTGCAAGTTCATTTAAGGGGTGGCGAAGATTGAAGTCTCCTAGGATAACAGCAGGAGTAGGAAGCTAATTAAATAGATCAGCTAAGTCGACCTTAGTAAACTCACTACTCGGAGCCAAGTAGATTGAGCAGGCAGTAAGGTCGGTGGACAGATGAATTGCTGAGGTTACGCAGAGCACTTTCAGGTGTAGTAGAAGGAATAAAAGCAGAAACACCTGCTGGTCTAGGAGTAGGAGGGACCGAGGTGGGTTTAGGTTTGGAACCCAACAGATGGTAATTGTGCACCCCTTGATTTAACAACGCATTATTTTTATAAGCCATTTTCATATAAGTTAAACCACAAACTTCTTCTCCGCAATAAATGATCAATATAACAATAAAATAAATGAAACATAAAAGTAAATAACAGAATGGACCGGAAATGCGTATATTTCATAAGGATAGGTAGTCCATCTCCTCCACACAGGTCACAAACCAGAGACTCTCACAACCTCCCGGACCCCACTCCGTAGGATGTGGCTTCGGAAGAGTCTCCCGGAACTCGACGTCGGTTTACCACTCATGTACCACACAGAACCTATATAACTTCACATAAGAGCCCACGATTATACACCAAAGTGTGGGACAGCCTCCTGGGGGTTAACTCTTGGGTTCGGGTTCCCTGCAATTGACAGCCCGGTCATAGGCGTACGAAAACACCGGTTTTTCTCCTGTACCCTCATCCACGGCGAAGAAGGGTAAGGTGGATTGAAGACCCATGCGGGAAGAGAGAGAGAGAGAGAGAGAGAGAGAGAGAGAGAGAGAGAGAGAGAGGAAGAAAGAAGAGAGAAGAAGAGAAAGAAGAGAAGAGAGAGAGAAGAGAAAAGAAGAAAGAAGAAAGAAGAAGAAGAAGAAGAAAAAAAAAAGAAGAGAAAAGAGAAAGAGAGAGAGAGAGAGAAAGAGAAAGAAGAAAGAAGAGAGAGAGAGAGAGAGAGAGAGAGAGAGAGAGAGAGAGAGAGAGAGAGAGAGAGAGAGAGAGAGAGAGAGAGAGAGAATTTTAAAAATGAGAGAAAAAAAAGACTACAAACTTTCATATGTGACAATTGCACATACTAGTTCTTGTCACTATGCTATTTTTTTTGAGTTGATGTACAGGAACCACCACAGAACACAACATAGGAAATGCGGCTATACCGTGTCAGCAAACCAACGTCAGGGGAAGTCCATAGCAAAACGACATGAAAATTGTGCTGCGAGGGTTAAATCCTATGAGGAGCTTCTCTCAAACGTTCTTCCAATATATTCCAAGTTGTGCACGTTCTATAAATGCATTCGCTTCTGCTTCAATTATTGATCTTGCAACCCTTTTCATACACCTGGACTTCCACACAATCGGATATCTATTTCCTTTTTTTAGCCTTCAGAGCCACAACATTACCTACCTGAGGATTGACACACCCTTCCATTCCATAAGATTCATCCGTATACAATTTCCCTTCAATCTTACCTTCAAGTGTACCCATATTGATCTCTTTTTCATCTTTTTATTATATTAGTTAATTTCCCCATTTCTTCCAATTTACCTTCCTTAAAAAACCTACTCCTTTCGCTCACAGAATAGTATAAATCCGGTCTCGTCTGACAACTCACCCAATTTATTTGTGCCACCAAAGATCTATATAACCTTATTTTTCATTTCCCTATCACCAAAAATGTCTCGTTTATCCGGAACACTTATACTTTTCATATATTTCTCTTGTTTTCGCCATACCCTTTTTTCATACTCATGTATATTAACCCTTATATATTTAAAACCCTGAATATCTTCTGAGCCAATTTCTAACTTTTCTTTCATACCTTTTATAACTTGTTCCATAAATAGTTGAGAACCACCAAAGCAAAAGTCATTTAAATGCGTACACATAACCCCTACTAAACTTCCTTCCCTCTTCCACAAAAGTAAAGCTGGTTCCAACATACTCTTAACACCCCCTAAATCCTCAATCACATCAACCACCTTGTCACATCTAGATCTCGCAGCATCTTTCAAACCATATGCAGTTTTCTTTAATTTCCAGATACACTCTTCGTTCGTTTCTTTAGGAGGATTCACATACGCACTTCCTTTTACCACTTCAGCTTGTAAATACGCAGATTAATGTCAATAGAATTACATTCCCATCCTTTTCTTTTTATGATACTTAAACATATCCTCAAAACCTCACCCAAGCAAGTTGGAAATTCAGTAATTAAATCCTCTCCTTCCTCTTCAAACTCCCTTGAAACTAATCTTGCCTTACATATATCCTTCCCTTCTTTCAACTTTTCTGTTATCATCCAACGGAAAGACATCTTCTTTTGTCCTATGTCCTTCACCTTAAAAACATCATTTTCTTCCCAATTATCGATTTCTTTTATCTTAGCATTCAAAACTCTTTCATCATCACAATTACCCAATCACACTTCTTCTTGATCCTCGATACTTTCAATCTCTTCATAATCACGGAAATCCATCCACCACACTCCCCATATGAAGTATTTTTTATCTTATAACAATCACTCCATTTCTAACTGTTCGCCTTACCTGTTCTACTAATCACTTTCATATCCATGCATTTCCCATTTTCTTCATTTTTTTTACATCTGTATTTTCTCCCGATCCTTATCTTTGTTGGGATTTCCTGTTGTTCTATCAGTTCATCTTTGTTCTCTTCCTCTCTTTCCCTTCATCCTCTTCTTCAACCACAGTCGGTTTTTGTTCGCAATATCACGAATTCCTCTTCTCTCTCGTCATCCTTTTCACCACCACCATCATCCTTTGTTACATTTTTTTTCTTTGTTCTTTTCATCCACAATATCGTAACCAACATTTAGAGGTACCGCTGCCAACCTAGTAATGTGCACCGCTGCTACATTCCTTAACGTACCTCCATGCTTTACTATAACTGCTTTTCCGTCTCTTCCTATAACCTTTGCTGGTCCTCTCCATTGTTTATCAATCTCTCTCTCTTGTAATAAACTTCTTCACCTGCTCCGACCAAGTCAACATGTTGTTCTCTAATTTGCCCCTTTATTGCTTTCTTTATCTTCTCTTCAGCTTCTGTATTAACTCTACTTTTCTTTATACCATTTAGAGGTTTCAATAACATTCCCCCCTCTATGTCCAGTACACCCATGCTATTTTCCTCCTCTGAGGTGTCATTAGGTAATCTGACATTTTTTCCAAAAACCAACTGATCAGGAGAGCAACCATTTTTATCTAGCGAACCATTATTAGCAGCCACCGACCAAATCAAGCTAACATTCTTACTAACCCCTTTGTCTTTCATTTTTCTCATAGAATCTTTCAACAGTCCCACCATCTTTTCACATTGCCCATTATTCCAAAGACTTTCAACTCCAGTTGCCCATAGAGTCATACTAAATCTTTCACACAACACTTTCATCTCTTCATTCTGAAACTCCAAGCCATAATCACTCAAAAACCTATCAGGAGCACCAAATATACTAATCCATTTTTCTAACACCTTTTCTATAATTTCTTTAGGTTCTTTATTCTGTACCCAACAAGCTTGACAATGCCTCGTCCCTAGATCAATCATGGCCAAAAATTTATATCCCTCTATTTCCCAGAGATCCACTGCAACCGTTTCATTAAATCTTTTTGATAAAGGAAAACCCACCACTGGTCTACTGGGAGTTTTCCTGTACCTAACACAAGTATCGCATTTATCACTCACCTTTTCTATATAACCTGTTCTTTTCTTCCACTCTTCACTATTAATCTCATCCCTATAAGCATCTTGAACTAAGTCCCATAACCTTTCTTTACCTGGATGACCAAATTGTAAATGTAACTTGTGTGTAACATTTTATCTCTAATCATTTATAAATTTTTCTTTTGTACTCCCTAACCACAATACATTTTTACTTACACCTCCTCTTAAACTTGATTTCAAATATCCTTTCTCATTCACCTTACATCTGACCATATCATTAAAAACAGCTATGTTCAATTCATCTTTCCTTAGATTTATACTTGCATCCATCTTTTTCAAAGACTCACTTCCCAACAACCAAGGAACATCCCCTGTCACATGTTCTCAAAAAAAAAAACTTTCTATCTCTGATATAACAAAGTATATTCAGTCTTTTTACTGGATGGCACAAAGTATCCCCAAAACACATGTTACATTTAACCATCTCATAGATTCTTTTACCTCTTCTCTTTCTCTCATATTTATACTACCTACCACTAAGTCGTCACTTTTCACCAATCACACTCTTCTGACATCCCGTATCCACAATTGCACATATTTCGTCGTAATCATCTACATTCTCTTTAGCTATTACACGTTCATTAAAGAAAATTTGATTCCCTATTTTTAAATCACTATTGCTCAATCCTATTACTCTACCTCTTCTACCCAAACCTGCCATACAACCGGCTTGTTCTATCAACCTAATATCAACACCTACATCTTCATCTTTTCTTTTATACTGACTTCTCATTGGACACTGATGCGAAATGGTAAATCGATCTACACACAAGACACTTCAACACATCACCAAATTTATTCTTCTTATTTATTCTAACTCCTCCAATGTTTCTTTCTCTTTCATGAAATACAACTCTTTTTTTTTTTTTCGTTTGTCAACCAGCCACTTCCTTCATTTTGTTTAGCACCTAAACCCTCACACACATTTCTTAAACCAACATTAAACGTTTTAAAGTCCCAAGCATCCTTTCCACTATATGCCAAAACCATTTGCCTTTGATACATGTTTACATTTACACCTTTTAATAAATGTGCACATCTCATATCTTCACTCAGATCAATTCTACCAGTCATCTTACACTTACTCTCAACTACTTCATATATGTTGACATATTCTCTCATGCTCTCATTTTCTCCTCGATTAATGTAAAAAAAAAATCTAACATTCTATAATATCTGTCACGGTTTCTCTTTCACATATCTTTTATCCAGTTCCTCTAGCACTTCTTTATACCCTAATCATTTCCAAAACAATCCAATCCAATATCATAAATTCCTTCAAAGGTTTTTTCTCTCAGACTCATTAAAATCTCACCACCAGTACACTCAAACTCTTTTCCATCCAACTTATACCACCATTCAACACGTTTTTTCCACACTTCATATTCATTTGCGCAACTCCCATCACCTTTAAACACAAGACACAATCTCCTCATTTTTCTTTTCCTTCCCTCCACTCCACTGACTGAACTTCACCACCAGATGCTCCGTCCTCCTTACCCATAACTAAACGAAACACACCAACAAAAACAAACACAAAACTCTCAGAGCGTACCGAACGACGCTTTGCTACCACTAAAATAAAAAACAAACAAAAAAAAAAACACTAATAATAAAATGCCAATAAAACAAACTGATACTCACCTCAAATATAAGATCCAGAAAACCAATAGCACAAGAGAAATATCGAGTCGGAGTCCACCTAACTTCGATACCACAAAGCAAGTAAACCCGATGTGGCCACACCAATTATACAAACCCCAAAGCAAAGAAATAAAGATTTACGACTCACAATTAAACTTCGAATTAATTATTAAACAAAGAGCCTGAGGAGCAAATTTCCAACCGACCACCAAATTTATAAATCTCTTTTTAATCCCAGAAAAGGGAAGTTAAATCAACAAACCAAAAGGTAAAAATAAAAAAAAAAACATCACTTATCTTTAAATCATGAAACAAGTAAGCGGATTGAAGAAATATGACAAAAAAAAAAACATCATGCAGAAAGCCCACATCAAACCAAGCAATATAGAACTGAAAACATAAGTAACAATCATTTTCTATTCATCAATTTAATTTAAATGAAGTAAATTAATTATTATTAATCGTATTTTAGTATGTTCTAATAATTATAATGGTTGCAGCCAGTCTTATATTTTTGTTTTCCGAATAAGTTCTATCATATTTTTCACCGAATGGTTTATTTGAATTTATATTAATTAAATGATTAAATAAGACAAACGATAAATTGACATTTGTTTATATATATTTGCTATTTGTTTAGGTCCTAGAATGCCACAAATTTCAAGATATTTAAAGAAATTAGCTGCATATTTTGAAATTTAAATATTTAAGATTCTCGCCGTGGCCACTGTTCAATCCAGATTTTAAGGGAAAGCACTCTTTCATTCTGGGTGATTTCAATGTTCACTACCGGCAATGGCTCTCCTCATCCAACTCATTTAGGCATAATAAAGAGCTCTCTCTCAGCTTGATACTAAGAAGGCGTGCATATAGATTTGAATGTGTCCTTCCAGTGATATCAAAACTTGCTTCCGGGTTTGTGACCCGTCTTGATAAAAAAAAGAAAAAGAAAAATTTCTAACCTTCTAGTCAGCTGCGAGTTTTCCGAGTAGGGGTACATTCTAATGGCAATCTTTCACTACTATCTGATTCTTCTCCCACATTCTAGGGCACTTCAATGAATCTTTTGCAATGACGATTGCCATATCTAGAGTTTATGCTAGTTTGGTACAAAGCTTTTGTATCGAAAGTTCCCTCTTTCGGCCTCTGGTAACTTTAAAGCAGCTGTTGTAGTAAAGATCCCCTAGGCTCTGTACTATTCCAATTCTTTTTCTACATTCCATTAATCACAATCTGACACCTAATCACCCATTCCTCTTTACGCCGATGACTTCAGTATTCATTACTTATAACACTGGTCAACAACATTTTTCATTCATTTCAACATTGGTCAACAACAGAGTAAATCGGCACACTTACAAAAATTCCTTGGAGTAAAGGGCTGTAGAGTATGGGAAATATGTAGTCAAATAAATTTTTTAATGACAAGATTCATATTCTAAAGCTCCACACACACACAATCGGAAATATAGGGAGCAGAAATTTTAGCTACTCTGATGCATTAACATAAAAATCAAACTGATAAACTTTTAAAAAGGCGTCAAGAATTACATAACCTTACTCAAATGAAATGTTAATCATACACACCTACATACATTTAATAAACTTTTAAAAAGGCGTCAAAAAATATAACCTTAAAATTAAAGAAATTTAAACAACAAATCATTATCTCATTTAATTACAAAAATTATAATCCAATGGACGCAATAATAAATAATAATGATAATAATAATAATAAAAAAAATAATAATAATTAAATAATAATAAAATAAATAAAAATAATAATAATAATAATAATAATAATAATAATAATAATAATAATAGAGGTAGAAAACCTTTGTACATTTTATTAGCCCTACTTATATATATATATTTTATTATATCTATATATGTATATTATCATATCATTATATATATATATATATTATATATATATTATAATATATATATATATTATATATATAATCATATATCATATAATATAATTATTATATATATTATATAAAAGTGTATATATTCATATACTATATATTTCATAGAACATATATTACATATACTATATATTATATCTATATTATAATCATCTTACCTTTTTCTCCAAGGGAGGCTAAAGTTAAATGACGCAAGAATATCAGAAACAAGAAAAAGCCTAAGAGAATATGGTGAAAGTCGAAAAGAAAGCCCAAGCTTACTGCTGGGACTTAGCTGATATATATTATATATATATAATATATTTATATATATATATATATTTATATATATATATAATACTTATATATATATACTATATATATTATATATATATATATGCTGCTATTATTACATATAGTATATTATAATTATATGAGATTCAAATTAAAATGAATTATTTTTATTTTGGTTTGTTTTTTGTGGTGGATGTACAGGCACAGTGATCACGGGTGCAAAAAGCTACCAGGACCTGGCTGGGAATTCAACTTCGGGGAGTTAGAACCTAGACCAAAACGGGGTAAGGATTAGCACAAATATTATGAAGGATGGGCATCAAAATCATAAAAAAGAATTCCCAAGTTAATCGGGGGTCCATAGGGTGTGGTAGAAAAAAGAGAAGGACGCGTTGCTATTCGAAAGGTACGTGGGTTCAGCCATAACGTGGGCAGCCTGGTGTTGGGGAGAAGCTGAATCGGGTGTCGGAAAGAACATGACGACGGGACGGGGCACTAGTTCTAGGACAAGTCAATAAACGAGAATTGGTGGACGGACTGAAAGATATGAACTTTGCGCTGCAAACTGGGCAGGGGGAGTAAGGGTCCGGGACATGAGTATCCCTGAGTGAGAGAGGTGTGGCCAATGCAAAAACGAGCCAAGGTCGTTTCTTGGAGGCGGTTGCGTCGGAAATCAGAGGACTAACTACCTAAAAAGAGTTTACTCCACGCAGCTCGACTCCGCGGTGGTCCGAACTCCAACATTCCTGCCACCGCTCTCCTGAAACCTTGACTAGAGGATTGTGGAAAGCGAAGCTGCTTGAGAAGGGATATCGGAAACGCCTTTTCGTTAATAGGAAATCGGAGGAGATAACTGGATGATGCACTATGTTGATCAGATGCAGCCAACTTAGCTGCTCGGTCAGCTGCTTCCTTGCCAGCCACCCTAACATGGGATGGGATTCAGCAAAAACGTGTCGTTATGCTTTCTAGCGTGGAGACTGTTGGAAAAACTGTGAGAGATGAGTATCAAAGGGAGGTTGGCTTTATGGATAAAGGGACGCTAGAAGGCCTGAAGGGCACTGCGAGAATATGAAAAGATTACGAAGGATTCGTCGCCATTGAGAGAGAGAATTACCAATAAAAGGCCAATAAGATCGCAATGAGCTCCGACGTGAATGCGATCGATGCGAGGAAGAGAGACGAAGACAAAGGGCAGTTGGTCCGGGGGGAAAAACAGTCGAGCCCCAAAACAACACTGGAGCCATCTTTTGATGGGAATTCATTAAAAATCGGTACGGATCCCTTATGAACCTCCAAGCTCGAAGCTCAGATGGGTGATTTGGGATGGAATTTGGTCCGTGACGGAACAGAAGTCTGAAATAATTGGGAAAAGAAGGGACAAAAAGACCATGAGAAAGTTGTTAATCCATATGCAAAACGAACCATACTCTTCATGGAGGGTAGTATGCAATTGGTATGAGAGCATACACGTATTTCCGCAACAAGGGGCGCGAGTAATGCAGCTGCAGGAGTACCCTCTTCAAAATCGGTAACAGGGCTGAGATGGTAGGGGTTTGGTGTCGAAGGAATGCAGAGCACATAATTGCAGCCTCTCGAAAAAGATAGACGAGAGCATACACGTGTGGCCTGGTCCACAGCTCGGTAGGGCTCTCTTTAGGTGAGGAACGGAATGCACCTAATCGCGAGTCTTTTTCCAGTATTGAGAACAGCGATCGAGCGTTGCGAAAGGCAAATTGTTGAGGACCGTCCAATACACGGCGACACTCCCTTACGTCCAGTTTGGACCACTACTTCGATTTGCGACGCAAGATTTGGACGCAAATGGTGGGTGAACTAGCTCGACTGTGTAAGCGCCGCCCCCACCCCTCCTCAAAGCACTTTTGGGCCGGGTGTTTTCGTTATTGTGATGGACGGAGTTTATAGGCTTCAAGCGTTTGTAACAGCTTGAGCCTTTTTTGTCAGGGGTGGGTTGGTGTGTATTTTTATGTAGTGCATAGGAAAGTAGGTCGTATATATATATAGAAGGATATATTAGAGGTATATATCCTGATTTAGGTTGTGGGATAGCACCGAGTGGATATGGTGTGTGGGGCTTCCATTTGATAGGTGGCGAGACTTCTCTGGGTGGGTGGGGGGTGTTCTATGGGTGAGAACCCCCCCCCCCCAGCCCTCCACCCTCAACAGCATAGTCTCGTCTTGGATGGAGAGAAACGATGTTATTAACTGCCAACTGGAGTTGATGCTCAAGATATGTAATCCGGCTACCGGAGACGTAAAGAGTCAAGTCATCCACATACAGAGAGCATTTGACAGGTTCGGAAATGGGATTGACTATGTCATTAAAAGCAATAACAAAATGTATGACGCAGAAAACGCTACTCTGGGGAAAACGGAGACGGACTCCTGGAAGAGTGACGGAAAGAGGGGATACACCCACAGGGGAAGCACAGAAATACGAACCGATATTCGTAAAAGCGGAAAAAAGGAGGGAGGGAAGTACGGTATATAAAAAAGGAGGGGGCAATGTAAGCCCAAATAAATTAAACGGGAAAAAGTGAACCAAAAACACCAACACATCTTTTCGCAGATACCACTCTAGAGAGTATCTGAATCCCACCACTACTACAAGGTAGGTAGGTGTGTGTTATCGAGAAGGATATATATATATATATATATATATATATTATATATAAGATATATTTATATATATTATATTACTATTAATATATTATAATATATATAATATATATATATAAAATAGGAGTCGATAGTATATATATATATGTATTATTATATAACTGTATATATATATATATATAGTATTTAATATTAAATATATATATATATTATATAAAAAGGCGAAGAATGGAAGGGGAGGTGACCACGTTCAGTAAGAACAAGCTGAGAAAGTGAAAAGGTATGGGGTAAGGCTATATATATATAATATATATAATAATTATATATTATAGAATATATATTTGTATATATTATATATGACTAGTTAGATTGGTTAGTAGTTGATATATATATATATTATATCATTATATGTATATTATATATATATTTCATAATATATATATATATGATATATATATATTTATAGTAATTATTTTGGTATATATCATATATATTATATATATATAATATATATTATATGTATGATGATATATATTTAGTATATATATATATATATATATTATATATATTATAATATATATATATATATATAATATATATACTATGTGTATTTAGGTGTATATTTAACTTCAGAATGTTTATATATATGAATATATATATATTATATACCGTGAATATAGTAATATTCTACAAACTTAGTGTTATTGTTACAAAAATACTTCTGCTCTTTAACAGTGTACAGATTCATAACTCTAATAACTATAATTATTAAGTAGACTTCAAACATAAATAATTAAATAATATACATCCATATATATTATATATATATATAATATTATAATATATATATATATATGAATATATAATATATATCACTATATATAATATTTTTAAGCATATAATATAATATTATATACTATTTAATATATATTATATATATATATAATTAAAGAAAAAACAATATCAATAATTTTCTTATTCTCCCCCC
>JABUQX010028510.1:7500-10000 GCA_015478945.1 Trachelipus rathkii | reverse complement strand
CTGCTAATTTTGCTTTTAATTTTCTTTAATGATTCATTGAGTATAAGAATCTGTTTATCCCCTCTATATATATATAATATTATATTATATATATTATATATTATATATATATATATATATATATTTATATATATATATATATATATATATATTCTTATTATATATATAACTATATAATATACTTATTTATATTATATTATTTATTATATTAATTAATATATTTTATATATATTTATTATTATGAGTATATATATATAGGGTATTATATATATATATACAGTATATATATATATATATTACTATTATATATATTATTATATATAATATATATTAATATATATATATATATATATATATATTATATATATATAATTTTATTTATTTATAGTATAATATATGCTATTTATATATATATATATATTATAATAGTATATATATTATATTATATATTATATATTATATATATATGGTATATATGTATATATTTATATATATTATATATAATATGTATAATATATATATGAATTAGTATATATATATATATATATATATATATATTATATATATTTATTATATATATATATATATATCATATATTATATTTTTAATATATATATAATTATATATATATATATATATATATATATATTTATAATATATAATATATATTATATATAGTATATATATATAATTTTTTTTTACATTTTATTTATTTTTTATTTTTGCCTAACTTTTTCCCGCTTGGAGACGGGGTAGTGGTACGTACAGCCTCTCTCACTCACACCTCCCTCTCATCTCGACCGCTCACCACCTCCTCCACTCCACTCTATCCCTCGCCAACACCTTACCCTCTTCCTCCCTCATCCTCCCTCCTCCGCATCTCCTTTATTCATCCATCACCTTCCTTCTTGGTCTCCCTCCTCTTCCTTCCTATACCCTCCCGCTCCCAAACTCGTAGACGGGCACTCTCTTGTTCCTCCATTCTCACTTTAGATGCCCATACCATCTTTAACATTCCCTTCTCCGCTCTTCCCACCAAACCCTTCCTCCATCACATCTTTCCCTCACCACCCTATTCCTAATCTTCTCCCCTACTGCTAACCCCACAAACCGCTCTCAGAACCCCTTCCATCTCAAATACTTTTTCCAACTTCTTCGCTGGACCTGGATTCAACCCTTACGTTGTTCACACCCAATACAACACACGCTTGGTACACAAATTTTTTCAAACATACTCTATCTTAACTCGTGATAATCCCCCCCTTTCATAGCATTTCTCTCAGGAACCACCTCATAGCTCTCATTCTTCTCCTACTCTATGTTCTCTCCTCCTTCATCCCTTCCCCCTTACCCAAATCCATCCCCTAAATATCTAAACATCTTTACTTCTTCCAATATTACGCCCCCTACTCGAACCTCTAACCCTCCCCTTTTCCTCTTTTTCCTCCTCCTCAAACACTACACTTTACTCTTACCTGGATTTATTTTAAGCCCCTTTTGTCCACACATTCTCTCAAACTCCCTCACCAAATCCTCGCCCTTCCGCGTTCTCGCCACGTAGGGGCATGTTTATCGTCCGGCAAACGTATCATGTCACTTCCCATTCTATCACTTCCCATTCTATCCATGTCCAATCCCCCTCCCCTCCCTCCATTCCTCTGCAGCACTCTCCATAAACAAATTTTGATAGCCACGGGGCGACATTACACACCCCCTGCCCTCAATTCCTCTCCGCCACCAAACTCGTCACTCTCCCTCCTACACATCTCACACCCACATTCTACCTATTCCTGTAATATAGGCCCTAAATACCTCTTTACCTAATTTACCCCCCCCCCACTCCATTTTCCTCCACCACCCTCCACAATTCACCCCTCTTCCTTCACTCTATCATATGCTTTCTCTAATTCTAAAAAACACCCATACACTTTCCCTTTCCTCTCTCTATACTTTTCTTCACAAGCATCTTTAGTGTAAACATTGGTCACACCACCCTCTTCCTCCCTAAATCTCCTTGTTCTCCCCCATTCTCCCCTTCCGTTATAACCTCTCACTCTCTCATCACGTATTTGCCCATACACTTTCCCTACCACACTTGAAAGACATATACCTCTAAAATTCCCACATTCCATCCTATCCCTTTCCCTTATAATACAGGGGAACAAACAAACCATCCTCCCAATCCTTGTTGGTACTTCACCTCTCCTCCCAACATATATTATAACCATTAAACCATTCTCCCCCCTAAACTACCCTTCTGCACATTTCCATTCTTCAACCATCCAGACCTGCAGACTTCCTTTTTTTTCCTTATTCCAAGGCCCTAATAATTTCCTCCATTTGTTTTTCATCCTCCCCCTCCCTCCCCAATTCACTCCCCATCCTCACTCTTTCAAATTTTCCTTCCTCCTCCCCCCCCACTTCATTCAATAATCCACTAAAATACTCCCCCAACCTTTCCTCACCCTATCCTCTCTCCTATCACCCCATTCTCCTCCGC
>JABUQX010028510.1:0-2500 GCA_015478945.1 Trachelipus rathkii | reverse complement strand
ATCCCTCCATGGTGAGTCTTCATAGGATTTTTCATCATCATTTCTACAGCTTGTTGGGTTAATTTTCGGTAATATATAATATTGTTTGATTTTTTATTTTTTATTTTATTTTGCTTATTTTTGTAGATTGTTTATGTTTTTTTTTTATTTTTTATTTCTTTTTCATATTTTTTCAAGTAGTTCTTTGGGACTTCTCTTACTCGTCATTTTTACTCTTTTAATGTATGTGTTATATTCTGTGGTGATTCTAGTTACTCTCCCTAGTTAGCGTTGTTTTTTTTGGTGTGTTAGTTTATTTGCTGTGGTATCTTTAATTTTTCATGATTTTTACTAATTTTAGTTATATATATTCCTTAATATGAATTTATTGTTATTACATTTAGTGAGTATTATTCTATTCTCTGTCATATTTTTAATTTGTTTTTACTTTTTTTTTGTGTTTTTTGTGTTCTTTTTGCATACTCCTCTCTCACTCTTTTTTGGGTTGTATGCATGGTTCAATGTAACATATTGTTATTACGGCAGCTTTACTCATTGTCACAATGCTTCATATAATAAGTCTTTCTTTATCCATTAATTATAAGTCCATTATGATATGATTTTTATTCATTTTTTGTTTATTATTTTCTTTATTATTTGTTATTTGTGTATTTGTTATTATTGTTCATTTAGTTATTTATTATTATTTGTTATTATTTTATTATTTTTATTATTTTATTATTTATTTGATGATTTGAGTACAAAGTTTGACAGATTATGGAGGTTATATTATACTCATATGTCTTAATACTACTTGCTCCAGGGTATTATTACGTATATATTATTATTATTATTATATATTAGTTGATCGTATGACGGTGCTCATGTGTGGTGCGTGTGATGTCTTATTCATGTATTATTGGTTTGTCTCAGCAGTTATTGCTCTCAGTGTTTGCGGTTTGACCGGTTAGTCTCTCTTGAGTTAAAGCCGGATGTCTTACTTTGATTCATGTTCTCTCTGAGTCTTTGGCTGATGTCGGAATCCGTATAAGGTTTAGTGATGTATAATCGTGACTCTGCATTATCTCCTTTAAAAATATGATTATCATTTTTATAATATATATATATATTCAATATTTATTTTTATATCAGATTTTCTCAGTGTATTATTCATCGCTTTTATATAATAGATTAGATTGTGATTCTGTCTAAGTTGACATTCCAAACTTTTTTATATTATATTTTTATTAGCCTTTGAAAAGTAAAAATTATAGTCTACTATATGTCTTAAAAAGCTGACTATTATATTTAATATATACGTGTAATTACTATTCATATATAATTAGACTGTATTATGCTCTCTTACCTCCAGATCTTCTATATCTGATATTGAGCAGTAGATAGATTCAGAATTTGTATAGTTCTCTAGGACTATATCTTTAGAATACATATAACGATTTATCTTTTTATTACGCTGTGTGCACCAAAGGGTGCTCGTTTCGACATATTTTCAGTTACAAGCCTAAGGAGAGGAAAGCTACTCCTCCATCCCCACCCATATTCTATACCATCTAGAGATTGTATAACTCGCATGTAAGGAGCTTAACACCCCACTAGAAACATTATACAACCAATTCTACAAAACATAATCCACGCTATAATACGTAAATCTCCTCTATAACCTTCCATCTATACCCTCTCAGAAACTCATGTTGTGTAAGGTCGTCTGATCTCTTCTCTCTCAATAACTCGCTAGTTAAATTTAGATAACATAGTTGTGATTGGACTTGAGTGGTATATTACTCAGATATTATAATATTACTAGTTTTTTCTAACTGCCCATTACTATTGTAAAATATCCTTTAGTTTTCTGCTAGTCTATTGTGAAGTTGATACACTATATTTTCATATAACGCTTATAGCCACCCAATAATCATCTCTTAATGGTTAATTTAGATTTGCTCTTTAGCATCGTGAATAATGATCTGTGGAATTTAGCGACGCCCTTGACTGCACCTAATATTATTTATAATAAGTTATCTGATATGTTTGTGTCCTTAATAGGGCACAATTTTAGTTAGTTGATGAATTTCGATTGCCTGCCTATTATAAAATTTATCTGCTAACTGCATAGATTTTTGGATGGTGGGTGAGGGGTCCTAGCCCTTTTCCTGATTCTATGTTTGGAAGATGCTAAGAAATAGGAAATATGACAACTCATGTAAGTAAATTATGTGAATGCTAAAATCAAGACTTAGAAACTATCGTCAAGATGAATCAGAGTACACAAATTGAAAATTAGTGTTGAATTTGCTATTTTGAGAGTTACGTTGTTGTTTAGCTTAGTCAGAATTTTATTGTTTATATATTGTATTTTATGGGGTGATTAAATTTTGGGTTTATGTAAATATGATGACAAAGGAAGTGTTTGAATATTGTTATTTGTTGATGATTGAGGGTATATACAATAGCAAATGAAGCTTTTTCACAGATATAACTCAATAGATAAATATTAAATAAG
>JABUQX010028509.1:20000-67463 GCA_015478945.1 Trachelipus rathkii | reverse complement strand
ATATATATATATATATATATATATATATATATATATATATATATATATATATATATATATATATATATGACGGTGAGTGAAGCAAAGGTTCACTCACGCGATTGGAATTTGGTTTCTGAAGTCGTCAATAATTATTTATTAAATACCGAACTATCTATGTATAATTAGCTGCTATAATAATAAAATGACAAACCAATCAAAAATATCGTACCTTAAGATTTATAAGGAAAATCCGGGTACCAGGAAGTTTCAGGAGGGTGGCCGGATACCTTCGTCAGGAAATAAGAAGCGTTTGATACCACGGCCCAGAGTTACGTGTCTCTGGAACCTTCTTCCTGTGGGCCAAAGCTCAAACAGGTAGGAATGTTATATTGTAGTAACACACCAAGACAGCAAGTTTATAAGGAGGGTTGAATAATAGAGGGAAAAATAGCACACAATTACGTTGTAACACAAGGCGAATCAAACTCAAGAAAAAGAATTGTTTTATTCAATTATTATGTACAATTTAGAGCACTAAATCAGGATTTACATTTATGTACAAGTAATTAATTAATGACGATGAGATAAGACATGAATGTCTAGGTTAAGACCATTCATGTGATACAGGGGAGAATTGAGATGAATACGATGTAAGGCCCACAAAGGAATGGCCAAGTTTAAGACCATTCACAGAGTGGAAGACTTAAAACTAAGAGGAATGACTAAAAAGTCATCCAAGGAGTAAATAATGAAAAGAAGTATGTACTTTCGTTACAAATAAGTAGATACTTATCGAAGAAAAGAAAGAACAACAACAACAGAACGAGGTTCCCAATAGGAACTTTAACCCTAAATTAAACTTTAAAGAATATAACTTTCGACCAAGGAGTAAGATCGTCCAAAGTTAAAAGATGACTACAGCGTTTATACAAACAGTGATATGAACAAATAACAATAATGGATACAATTGCAAAGTCTATAACAATAATGAACAACTTATCTTAATTAGGGAATGGGTACTAGTGTTGGGAAAATCACAAACACAGGGAATTAAATGTTCAAATATATTGAAGCTTCAGTATTACATATATACAAGTTGTGCTGTGTCCAGCATGTGATTGTATATTTCTGTACCCAAGAATGAAATGTGCCCAAGGATGGAATGTGCCCAAGGATGGAACCTAAAATGGAAATTAAACTGTAGTGATTTTAACTCAACATTATTTCCATTATCTACATAGAACTTTTACTTACCCCTAGTGGGGATTTGTGTTTTGTAAAGTTGTCACTTTGTAAATGAAGACTATGATGAACTTTTGTATCCACGTAAGAACTGTAATATGAAAACGTTTAGGGATTTGGATTTATAATTAAGCATGCCTTATTTCATATGCTCATGTAATTAAGTAAGAAGCAAGAAGCGAAAAGCACTTATGACTATAAAACTGTTAACACTGACCTTATAAATCCGAAGATTAGAATTATAAGTTTACTTAAGATTAAAGAACTAAGATTAATTTTACTTAAGGAGAACTTGTCTCATATGATAACTGAAAAACAACAAGGTCATATAATAATTTGTATCATGAAGGTGGAAAGTTATTTAAGATTAAACATTAAATTAAGAGTCAGAGTTGAAACTTGCAAATTAAGTCAGAGTTGGAATTCGTTTAAATAAAAGAGTTAATTTGCTACTGTGTAACAGGAGCAAATGTAGACACCTCTACATATATATATATATATATATATATATATATATATATATATATATATATATATAGTATAGTTATATATATATATATATATATATATATATATATATATATATATATATATATATAGTGGAACTCCAATATTCGTCATTAATCCGTTCCTGAGGGGAGGATGAATATTGAAAAGGACGAATATCAAACGAGTTTTCCAAAAGGAATTAACTAAAAATGGATTAATTCGTTCCTAGCCTCGAATTTTGCCTATCTATTCTGTAAGGAAAAAAATTTTCACTCGATAATCATTGCAAATACATTTCTTACCGCTTTTGTTTTTGTTTTTTATCTTCACGGCACTTTGTGACCCATGGTCACTTACAGTACCTTTCATTATTTTCTTTTTTTCCTCCTACATCGCATGCAACTTTTAGTCTTCCTTTTTATACTCCTAATACATTTTCCATACATATTTCATTCGAGAACTCATCATTACTTGTAGTACATTCAATCACCTTTCTTTTTTTACTTTTAACCACTTACGTTACCTCTTCATTCCACCATTCGCTATTGACATTCTTACTTTAATATTTTTAGCATATCCAATATACTTTCTTGCACTAACACACACACACAATATATATATATATATATATATATATATATATATATATATATATATATATATATATATATATATATATATATATATATATATAGTATATATATATATATATATATATATATATATATATATATATATTCTTTCTTTCTTCTTTATATTCCTACTGTTTTCCGAAGAATGGGAGTAAGGTGCGTAACGAGCATCGGAAAAGAAAAGCAGTAGAAGAACATGACATAAGTCGAAAAGAAAGCCCAGCCTTACCCGCCCCTCAGTACCATTAATTAGTGAGAACTCATCGAAGTCAGAAAATCCACCCTAAAGCTGCATGGGGCAGCGATGGACCCTCACTATGGCATCTCGTGGGGTTCATCCCTTCGCCCAGGTGGGCCACAACCATACCTCCCTCACAATCCCCCCGGGCCATTCACTCCTGTTATAGTCTTCTTCTCGCCCCTCTACCAAACTCACATTTCTCTCCCCCAGGCAAGACCTTCGTTTACTGACTCAATCCTAATTTTTCTTCGGTCTCCCAGCGGTCGGTTCTCAACACACTCTCTCGCCACTATACATCCGCTTTACCAACCGACCATCATTCATCCTTTCCATATGACCAAACCATCTCAACTATCCTTTAATTATTCTCTCATTTACCCCTTTCTTCACACCACACCACTCTCTAATACGTTCTCATTTTCTTTCACTTTATCAATTTTCTCTCACACCTGGGCACAACCCTAAGATTAATTATGATCTGAACATACAACATAGGTGGTCAATATACTTAAAAGACATTTGTTCACCAACGATGGATTAAGATACCACACACAATCTCTTTGGCAGTTATTTGTGATTCAGCTGGGTCACATAGCGCCCTGGGTAATGCGAACCAGACAATTTTCAGCCCCAGCTGCTCGAAACCACACCGAGAGCAACCATTACAACCCGACGGCCACATTCTGCTGCCAGCCCGTGGTGGCAGGGCACCTCCATTACGCCTTCATTTTAACACTGCCATCCTCACCTGACCATGGGACCATATCCTCTGACAACATGGGCACGCCCGCCGTTGCTGATTACCATTTATTTACACACGGGCCCACTCAGTTTGCCACTGCCCAATCACACCTGCCAACTCATACTAAAGGCCCATAAACAACAGCAATTCTATTCTTCTTCTTCCCCTTGTTTTCTCAATCATTTGTTTCAATGTAAGATTTGATCCACACATCCTACAACTCCTAAACGACCTTGTTCTTCACTGATCAGTCCTTCAGTCACTCGGACGCACTCTTTCGACCAAAATACCAGCATATACCTTCCTTGTGCAATACTCAATAAACTTATTCTCATAATTTCTACAGTTCCCCTTTTCTCCCTTACCCTTATAAGTGGGTACTATTACTGCTCTCTCCAATCCCTTTGGAACTATACCTTCTATAAACGCTTTTTCTTTATTACACAACTTCCAAATCCAATCAATCACCATCTCGCCTGTACTTTATTGTTTATATATATATATATATATATATATATATATATATATATATATATATATATATAGTAGCAGCATATATATATATATATATATATATATATATATATATATATATATATATATATATATATATATATCTTCTTTTTTTTTTCTTCTACCTTATTTCTCTCTCCCAAGATTGGGAGTAAGGGAGCGCTACAAGCATCGGGAAAAGAAAAGCAGTAGGAGAGTATGACAATTATATATATATATATATATATATATATAGTTAGTATATATAGAGGCAGTATATATATATATATATATATATATAAATATATATATATATATATATATATATATATATATATATTAATAGTCTATCTATAAGCAATTCCAATTCTTAAGGACATTACGTCTGTTGGGGCACAAAGATTATCACTAGCACATTGTATATAATATTTAATCAATACAAGAGAGAAATGATAACACGTCCACTCACTACAGTGTCATCGACTATAATAATAATAATAATAATAATAATAATAATAATAATAATAATAATAATAATAATAATAATAATAATTTCATAATCTCAAAAAGTAAAAAAATATTTTTAATAACATTTGTGTTAACAAAAAATAATAAAACTACTGTTGGTACTAAAAATACTAAAAATAATAATAGTTTACCCATATGTCAAATTTGGCAAAGGATGAGTAATCAAGTAGTCCACAAGTTTCCCTACAGGCGAGATACTCCCTCGCTGTGTATCCAAACCATGATGGTTTCGTCCACGTAGGTGTCGAAGCCGCCCGGAACGGTGCTTCAACTGTATCTTCGTCTTTAAGGGCTTCTGTCTTTGGAATAATTGATATATATATATATATATATATATATATATATATATATATATATATATATATATATATATATATATATATATATATATATATATATATATATTTTTTTTTTCTCTTTCTTTATCTATCTCTCTTTTCCCAAGAATGGGAGTAAAGTGTGGAATGAAAAAGAAAAAGAAAAAGCAGAAGAACATGACAAAAGTCGAAAGGAAAGAGTTCAGCCTTACCGCCCTCAGTACCATTAATTAGTGGAAAACTCCGTCGCAATCAGAAAATTCACATTAGGTTTTCTTAACGACTCCGCGACGGACCCCTCGCTGCTGTATCTTGACAATGTTTGGGTACATGCCCTGGGCCAGGTGGGCCACAACCATGCCCCCATACAATCCCCCACACTCCTGTTATACACCTTCTTCTCGCCTCTACCAAACTCATATTTCTCTCCTTCAAACATTCGTTTACTGACTCAATCCACTTTTTCTTCGGTCTCCCAGCCGGTCGGTTCCCAACAAACTCGCCACTATATATCCGCTTAACCAACCGACATATATATATATATATATATATAAGAGCAGTATAGTATATATATATATATATATATATCTGCATATATATATATATATACATATGGAGTATATATATATATATATATATATATATATATATATATATTTCCCACATCGTATGTCCTGCGTGTCGTAGAAGTCGACTAAGGGGCGGTGGTAGTTGGGTTGGCTGCCTACTACCATCTATTTCTTGCCAGGAATGCTAATGCAGGCCTCGAATAATAATCGTGATCGCCGTAAACGACCTTCTAATTCTCGGCGAAATTGTATGAATCGTATGGGTACATGGAATGTCAGAGGAATAAATGTTGAGGAGAAGAGGAGAGAGGTGATGGATGTATTTAGAAAGGGCAAATTTGATTTGCTCGCTGTGACTGAAACAAAGATGAAAGGAAAAGGTGAAATTAAGTGGTGTGGATGTGAAATGTGTGCGTGCTGGTGTGGAAGAGAATGAGAGAGGAAGAGAAGGAGTTGCAATTTTGATGAGTGACCTGTGGTATGAAGCTATGGTAGACTTTGATTGTGTGAGTCCTAGAATTCTAATGGTTAAATTTAAGTTTGAAAAGGTCAAGGTATGTGTGGTTGTGACGTATGGTCCATCTGAGGGAAACGTTGAAGAGAGTACGATTTTTTGGGATAATCTGAATGATGTTCTGGATGGGGTGAGTAGGAGCTTCAGATTGATAGTTTTGGGGGACCTGAATGGTTGGATAGGTGATCAAAAAAGGGATGGTATAACAGGTGGTTTTGGGGTGTGGGGAGAAAATGAGAATGGTAGGAAGGTGATTGATTTCTGTGAAGAGAGAGGTATGTAAGTAATACTTTCTTTAAACACAAGAGTATCCATAAGTATACTAGAGTTGGTGTAGGTAGAGATGGCATCGAAGTGAAAAGTATGATTGATTTAGTGTTGGTGAAGAAGGAGATGTTGAAGTATGTTGGATGTTAAATCAGTTAGGGGTTTAGGAATGGGATTATCGGATCATTATGTTGTTCTATGTAAAATTAAGTTAGTGGGGGCTTGGATGGAGAGGAAAGTGATACGGAAGGAAGTGGGTAAAATTAAGAGTGAGAAGTTAAGTGAACAAGGTAATAAGGATGAGATAAGAGCTCTCGCTAGTAAAACGGTTGAATGTGAACAAGTTGGAACTGAACAAATCTGGGGGCAAATGAAGGAAGCAATTGTTAGTAGTGCAAAGGAAGTGTGTGGATGTGCTAAAGTAGGAAGTAAGAATGTTAACAGCGAATGGTGGAATGAAGAGGTGATGAAAGCGGTTAAAAGTAAAAAAGAAGCGTGGTTGAATGTACTAAAAGCAAATGATGAAGTTTCAAAAGAAAGATGCTTGGAATTATATAAGGAGGAAAAAAAGAAATACTAAAAGGTGCATACGTAGGAGAAAACAAGAGGTAAATGAACAGTTTGAAGTAGGATGAATGAGGACATGCAAGGAAATAGGAAAAGCTCTTCTGGAAGGAAGCGCGAAAGGTTAAGAATGAGAATAAGGGGAATCTGCTTTAGAATAATGAATAGATGGTGCTTTCGTAACTGGATGAAATGGATGTGAGGGGAGGTGGAAAGAACACTGAAAATCTGCATAACATTGCAGTAATGAGGAGGTGTTAGTGAATGTGTGCGGTTTGATGGTGCAAGAAGGAATAGGTATTTTGGGGATGAGGTTATTAGTAAGGAGGAGGTAATGGGTAGGGTGAGAAAGTTGAAGAATGGTAAATCTGCAGGTATAGATGAAATTACTAGTGAAATGATCAAGAGCGGAGGCGAGATAATGATTGATTGGATTTGGAAGTTGTGTAATAAAGCGTTTATAGAGTATAGTTCCAAGGGATTGGAGGAGAGCGGTAATAGTACCCTTATATAAGGGTAAGGGAGAAAAGGGGAACTGTAGAAATTATAGGGGAATGTTTATTGAGTGTTGTAGGGAAGGTATGTGATGATGATATCTTGTCGAAAGAGTGCGTCTAGTGACTGAGGGGACTGATTGGTGAAGAACAAGGTGTTTAGAGGGTAGAGGATGTGTGGATCAAATCTTTACATTGAAACAAAATGATTGAGAAAATAGTGAGGGAGAAGAAGAATAAATTGTATTTAGGTTTTATGGATTGCAACAGGCGTATGATAGAGTTAATAGGGAAGCGTTATGGCAGGTGTTAGTGATATATGGTGTTGGTGGTAGGCTTCTGAATGGAATCAAAAGTATGTATGACGATAGTGAAGCGTGTGTAAGAATAAATGGTGTCAATGGTGATTGGTTTAGGATTAATAGCGGAGTAAGACAGGGTTGTGTTATGCTCCTTGGTTATTCAATTTGTATATATGGATGGGGTTATGAAAGAATTTTATCGAGGTGGGATGGCAGGAAATGGTGTTAGGAATGGTGGAGAATGGAGTTGAGTGGAGGGTGCCCTACCTATTATATGCGGATGATTTGGTTCTGTGTGGCGAATCTGAAGAGAGTTTGAGAGGATTGGTAGAGAGATTTGGCAGGGTGTGTAAAAGGAGGGGCTTGAAAGTAAACGTGGATAAGAGTAAGGTTATGGTTGTGAGTGAGGACACCCCTCAGTGTGAAGTTATGTTAGATGGTGAGCAGCTAGAACAAGTGTCTGAGTTTAAATATTTAGGGTATATGTTGGATGAGAAGGGAACGGACGATGCAGAGTGTAGTAGGAAAGTTGTGAATGGCAGGAAGGTGGCTGGTGCAATTAAATCGTTGGTGAATGCAAAGGGACTAAGTCTTGAGTGTGCTAGGGTCTTACATGAGGGTATGTTGTTACCTGTGTTATTGTATGGTAGTGAGACTATGGTCTGGAACAAGAAGTATAGATCTAAAGTTCAATGTGTTCAGATGGACAATCTTAGGGGTGTGCTAGGTGTGAGAAGAATTGATAAAGAGAGAAATGAACGTATTAGAGAGTGGTGTGGTGTGAAGAAAGGGGTAAATGAGAGAATAAATGAAAGTAGATGGTTTGTCATGTGGAAAGGGATGAATAGTTATATTGAAGGATGCATAGGTGGTGAGTGTGTTGGGAACCGACCGGCTGGGACTGAAGAGAAAGTGTGATTGGTGAACGAATGCCTGAAGCGAGAGAAATGAGTTTGCAAGAGGCGAGAATAAAAGGTGCATGATATGAGAGAATGGCGGGGTTTTGTATGGGGCGGCTGAGCAGGCTCACTTCCAAGCCAGGGGATGAACCTTCATTGACGATTACATAGTGGAAACTGTCGTGTCCACATGCCCCCAGGGTGGATTCGTCTCGTGACGAGCCTCACCAATTAATGAAAGAGGGGGTGGTGGCTTTTCGACGTTTGCTCATGTTTCTGGTTCAGCCCGATACAGCACCTACCCCCAATCTGGGGCAAAGAGGAAGGTGAAAAAAGAAAGAAAGAATATATATAGTAGTTGTTATATATATAGCATATATATATATATAAGTTGGTTATATATATATATATATATATATATATAGCAGTAGGGGTATATATATATATATATATATATAAGTATATATATATATAAGGTATGTAGCATAGCAGCAGTATATATAGCAGGTAAGGCATATATAAGGCAGCAGCAGCAAAGAAGGTTGCAGCAGCAGCAGCAGCAGCATAAAGCATATATATATATAGAGTATATATATATATATATATATATATATATAGTATATAGAGTTATATATATATATATATATATATATATATATTCCATCTCTATCATCTTCCTCTTTACCCCAAGACTGGGGGTAAGGTGCGACAAGCATCGGAAAAGAAAAGTAGTAGAAGAATATGACACAAGTCGAAAAGAAAGCCCAGCCTTACCGCCCCGTCAATACCTGTTAGTGAGAACTCGTCGAAGTCAGAAAATCCACCCTAGAGCTTCACGGGACAGCGACGGACCCTCACTATGGCATATCGTCAAGTGTAGGGGGTTCATCCCCGCCCAGGTGGAGCCACAAATCCTCATGCCCTCACAAAACCCCTATTGGACCTCCTTATTATGCACCTTTATTTCGCCTCTGCCAAACTCAGCCACATTTCTCCTTCAGACACTGCTTCTTACTGACTCAACTCACTTTTTCTTCGGTTTCATAGCCGGTCGATTCCCAACACACTCACCACTATACATCCGCTTAACCAACCGACTGTCATTCATCCTTTCCACATGACCAATTATTTTTATTTATTATCTCATTTACCCCTTTCTTCACACCACATAACTCACTAATACTCATTCCTCATTTTTCAATTGTTTTACACCTAACACGCTCCCCTTATAGCATAGTGGCAGTATATAAGGAGCGCAAGCTATAAGGTTAGCAGCAGCATATATATATATATATATAAGGTTACAAATGAGCATATATATATATATAAGATATATATATATATATATATATATATATATATATGCATCTTTTCCGATGCATGTAACCCACCCTTACCCCCAGTCTTGGGGAAAAAAGGAAGATGAAGAAAGAGAATATATATATATATAAGGGTTACAGCAGCAGGGCAAGGCATAGTTATATATAGCATAGCAGCAGAGAGTATATAAGGTTATATAGCAGAAGGTTATATATATATATATATATATATATATATATAAAGTAATGACGATAGTGAAGCATGTGTAAGAACAAATGGAGTCGAAAGTTTGGTTTAATATTAATAGCGAAGTAAGGCAGGAATGTGTCATGTCTCCTTGGTTATTCAATTTGTATATGGATGGGGTTATGAAAGAATTAGAGGTGGGAGTGGCAGGGGCTGGTGTTAGAATGATGGAGAATAGAAGAGAGTGGAGGATGCATTACCTATTATATGCGGATGATTTGGTTTTGTATGGCGAATCTGAAGAGATTTGAATGGATTGGTAGAGAGATTTGGCAGTGTGTAAAAGGAGGGGTTTGAAAGGAAACGTAGATAAGAGTAAGGTTATGGTTGAGAGTGAGGACAGTCCTCAGTGTGTGAGCGTCTGGAAAGAGTGTACGAGTTTAAATATTTATCATATATGTTGAATAAAAAGGGAACGAATGATGCAGTGTTTGTAGGAAAGTTGTGAATGGCAGGAAGGTGGCTGGTGCAATTAAATTCTTGGTGGATGTAAAGGGACTAAGTCTTGAGTGCGCTAGGGTCTTACATGTATAGTAGTGTGACTATGGTCTGGAATAGGAGGTATAGATCTAAAATACAACGTGTTCAGATGGACAATCTTAAGGGTGTGTTAGGTGTGAGAAGAATTGATAAAATGAGGAACGAAAGTATTAGAGTTGTGTGGTGTGAAGAAAGGGGTAAATGAGAAAATAAATGAAAGTACGCTGATATGGTTTGGTCATGTGGAAAAGATGGATGATAGTCGGTTGGTTAAGCGGATGTATAGTGGTGAGTGTGCTGGGAATCGACCTGCTGGGAGGCCGAAGAAAAATTGGATTGAGTCAGTAAAGGAATCCTGGAGGAGAGAAATGTGAGTTTGGCAGAGGCGAGAAGAAAGGTGCCTAATAGGAGTGAATGGCGGCGTTTTGTGAGTGGTGGTAAGGTTGTGGCCCACCTGGGCCAAGGGATGAACCCCAAATTGACGAACGAGATGCCATAGTGAGGGTCCGTCGCGGTTCCGTGAAGCTCTAGGGTGGATTTTCTGACTGCAACGAGTTCTCACTAAAAGGAATAAAGGGGGCGGTAAGACTGGGTTTCTTTTCGACTTGGCATCATATTCTTCTACTACTTTTCTGTTTTCGGTGCATGTTACACACCTTACCAATAGTCTTTTGAAAAGAAGGCGGGTGATGATATATATATATATATATAAATATCTATATATATATATATATATATATACAGCAAAAATAACTACAGGTTTTATAATTCCATGTACATGTAGCCGGATGTCCTAAGGTATCCGTATACATGCGCACCGCGAAGGTTGTTAATATATATATATATGAAAGGTTGCTGCTATATAGTTGCTATATATATAGGTATATATATATATATATATATATATATATATATATATATATATATATATATATATCCAATACTCGATATGTGGACATAAAAGAATATATCGAATATCGAAGCTCAGACGAAAAATTGAATTTTACCAATAATAATAATAATAAAAATGGTTGATGATAAGTAGAATTTTGATAATAACATCATATTAACATAAATTATAATAGTAATGTCAACATTACAAATAATAATAATAATAATAATAAATAATAATAATAATAATAATAATAATAATAATAATAATAATAATAAAATATGATTTACCTGCCATGAAATAACTTGGCCGTTCATAGCCCATGACTTGATTAAATACTCCTCCAGCTGCTTTTAACTTTGGAAACATTGGGGACATCCTAATACACCGGCCAGTATTAAAATCCATAAAAGGATACTCGTTACTATAGTGAATGCCTGTATATATATATATAAGTATATATATATATAGCAGTATAGTATATATATATATATAGCAGCAGTATATATATATATATATATATATATATATATATATATATATATATAAATTTCCTTCCTTTTAACGTGCTTTTATCCCTCTCAGAGGGTAACACGGGGACTACAGGAAATCAAACTTTAAGGCCGGCTATCCCAAACCAGCGCTACCAACGTGTTCGCAGTCGAGTTTTAATTCTCACCCCCAGGTAGATAAAAACTGTAACTGCACGCGGAGATTGAACCAACGTCCTCTGGTACGAGAGTCGGCGACTCAACTCCTGCGCCACGAGGCGTTCTATATAAGGCAGTGGCGATATATATAAGGCGGGCGGCTACAGCAGCAGCAGTACAGCAGTATATAGGCAGCAGCAGCGCATGTTATATAAGGTTATATATATATATAAGAAAGGGAGTTATATATATATAAGGCAGCAGAGCAGCAGCAGCAAGGTTATATATATATATATATATATTAACACTCTTCATTCAAAATTCGTAGCCCATCTCGTTGTTGTCTATAAGGGTATAGAATTATCAGGGGTATGTCAACCAAGAGATAATACTAGGAATATTTGATCACAGAATATGGACCAAAAGAGTGACAATATCAACTTAGTTGGAGTATTCAAATGTAGATGAAAATATGTTTTTATGTATTTGTCTACTGTAATGTCTGAGTTGTAATGTCTATCTGTGTTTTTATTGGTCTGTTATGATTTCTAAAGTGAGACTATTGAGAATGGTCTACAATTATAAGTAAATGTGCATAGAAAACTACGAAAATCTGAAAATCATATCTTAAAACCATAATGTATTTTTTTTATTTTAATGAATATCAATTATTTTTTACTTTTTTTTTCTTTAAATTCACAAAAAAGTAAAAAAAAAATTACTAATAAATATTGAAAATGATAAATAATATTACTAATTTCATATGATTTCTTTACGTTTCTTTTGAAATTAAAAAAAATTACTGTAAAACAATATTTAAATGAAAATAAACAAATACGAAAAATGCAAAAACTGATAATTGTTATTTTTTCAATATATTCACTTGGGTTACCGTGGGACCAGGGTTGTGGAGTCGGTTCAAAAATTTTCCGACTCCGAGTCCGAGTCCGACTCCACCCTCTTCAAAATTACCGACTCCAACTCCGACTCCGACTTCGACCCTGCGTGGGACAATCGGTAGATCGATAGAATCGCAAGGCAATAGTCTGGGGTTTGATCGTTGATCAGGATCCTAGGCAGCAATTACCTGAAGTTCCCCTCCAAGAATTGGGCAATGCCCGTGAGATGCAAACTTTTCTATAAAACAAAAAATAAAATGTACGAAGAGGATTTAAGAAGAGATCATAGTCAAAAGAAGGAAGAGAGATTTCTAATAGTTTAAAAAGTTTCCAAGATTAAGTATGGAAACCACTAAAAACAAACCATTAATGCGTATTAACTGCATAACAGGTATTACATAGTCACTAAACAACTGAAAGCATAACTAATGATGGGACGATGAATCGGAAGAATCGGCATATAGAATCGGAAAGGGAATATTCGGCTAGAATAGGAATCGGAAATTATTTTGGCATAATACGATGAATAGGAATCTGCATCAAGAATCGGAATTTGAAATTTTGAAATTTTTCAATAGGAATCGGAAATGAACACAAATGACAACACTAAAACCTTATTGAAAACGAAAACAAACGATGATAGGTTAGGCTAGGTACAAATTGTCGGCATGTATGTGTAGCAGAAAAAATTAATAATTAAAAACAGATTCAACATCTTAAAAAATGTGACTGCCACTGGATTTACATATCACTCTTTTGTCAGAAAAGTGACGTCCAAATTTAGCATTTTTGAGCTAATAAAAAAAATTTAACCCAAATATATTTTTATGTGGTCGCATTTCAAACTTGAAGTTCTGCCCACTTATCGCTACGGGAAGAAATGTCCCTAATTCGCCATATTCTTCTGTGGAAAATGAATTTTAAAATAGATTCAATCAAAAAAATTGTTAATTTTTAAAAGGTATCATTTTCCTATCAAAGGAACGATATATAATTTTGTGGGTGTTAAGCTCTCTTAAAAACCTAGTCACAAAAAAGGAAAAAAAATTACCTGGAACTTCAACGACTCTGTCCCTTAAAAATTTGCGGTTATTGTGGGCCGGAAGGAATCTCAAAATATCAAGTTCATAAGCATCCATTGGAGGGTATGCATTGACTATCCATTCTGCCACCATTTTCCCAATACCAGTTCCAGCATTGCTTCCTCCACTTCTCATGCCCGCTGCTACAAAATAGTTGTTATACTGGAAACAAAATATAAGCTTCATTGTAATAAATAATTTTCGTTAAATTACATATTAAACTTTGATACTAATGTCATATAATCTAGCTATGTTCAGACTTGGAACAAAACACCATCAATTTGATTAAAAAAAAACTTTCCTAATATATATATATATATATATATATATATATTATATATATATATATATATATATGTATGTAATTCTATGTATTATCTATATATATATATAATGCATATATATTAATATATATATATTATATATAGTATATATATATATTATATATATAGTATATATATATATATATATATATACATATTATATATATATATATAATATATATATATATATATATATATATATATATATATATCTATAATAACCTATAGAGTGATTATTTAACTCAGTGTGGCCGCTTCCTGTGGGCCGTGGTGAGTCCTGTACATTAACTATATATATATATATATATATATATATATATATATATATATATATATATTATATATATATATATATATATATATATATATACTATATAATATAAAATATTTATCATATATAATATATAATACATTATTATTATATATATATATATATATATATAGTTAATGTACAGGACTCACCACGGCCCACAGGGAAGCGGCCACACTGAGCTGAATAATCAACTCTATTGGTGGGTTCTGGCTTATACATATTTTAAATGTCAAAGAAAATTTGCATGGAGAAATGAATATTCGGTCAAAAATAAATAAATAAACTAGATAAAAAAGATTTCCTTACATTATAAATAGTCCGAATATTACATAACAAAATCATATATTATTAAGAATATTCAGTTCTTGAAGATAAGAAAAAATAGAATTATAGAGTTACTGTTAAAGTTGGAGGATTCAGATAAGATATGAGATGGCCTTTTAGAAAGTGTTATGGACCATAAAGTAGGAAAATGACAATGGCGAATGGGGTCTAGTTCGAGGACAATCACTGAAGAAATGGTGAATAGATTGCGGGGTATCGCGACGGTAAAATTTGCAGATGGGAGGAGGGTCCCGTGAAATGTAGTGGCTGAATGATAATGATGTGGCCAACACGGAGGCGTGCAAGTATCACCTCGTGCAAGCGCTTTCGTCGATGAGAGGATGACCACTCACCATGTTCAGCTTTATATTTCTAAGTTTCGCCCCTCGCTGATCACTCGTCCAACACTCTTGCCAATAAGACCGGAAGCCTTGCCAGAGAGCAGGACAGTAAGCAGTTGATGGGAAGATACCCTGTCGAATGGCATCCGGGAGGTACCTAGAACAGCTCCGAAAAGAAAAGGCGGCCATTTCGTTGCCAGTTACCTCTGCGTGAGAACGGATCCAACATAGTATGATTTTGTTTCTTAAGAGAGTGGAGAAGCTAAATCTGAATAAATGCCATGAGTGGTCTTGGTTGAGGAATAAAATTCGAGAAAGGGCAATCATTATAGCTATTAATTCTGCAGTAAAAATTGAAGCGTGATGGGGGGAGCGTATGGGAGAGGTTGTGGTCAGGAAAGATAGCCGATGCACCCACACTGTTCCCTATTTTAGAGCCGTCAGTAAACACTGGAGTAAATTCGTCGTGAACTGCGGAAGGAAACAGAAATGATGCCTTTAACAAGGCAGCAAGGTGGCTAGATTTGGAGAAAGAGGTCAGGACCAGGCAAATAGTGGGTGCAGGGAATAACCGAGGTATATACCCTTCGTCTTAAGAGAACGGCCGCACCTTTTGCAAAGGAATGTTGAGGAAGTCAAGAATGTTATAAACTGCGTTTGCAAACGGCCAGCAAGGAGGATTCTGAGGTATCTCTCGCAGAATCGGTGTCAGAGCAAATGGTATTGGGGTTTGAGAGAGAAGATAACTTCCGCACATGATGTATTCCCTTCGAAGAGAGAGTGGCATCACATCAGATTCGACTTCAAGGCTGACCCGGGGAGACGATCGGAAAGCTCAGGTAGAGATATGGATCGCCTCGTTTTGAATGGGATCTAACAGATGTAGTAGAGTTGGGGAGGTCTGACCATATCCAGTTTCGATCGGATTAGGGCGATGTAGAGGCGTAAAAGGTACTTGCGATCAGCATTCCAAGATTTTGAGGCGAAATGACGCAGTATGTCAAGCATGCGATGACAAGTCGTTTTCAGTAGTTTAACGTGCGGTGCATATGTTAAGTGGTCATCTAGAATGAGTCCTAGAAATTTGACTTGTAAGGTTACAGGAATGGGCGAACCATATAAGGTTAGGTTCGCGGGAGGAAGGTGACAGGTTCCTCGATTCCCTTTTTTCTTAAAAAGTACCTCTGAGATTTTTGTGGGTTAGAAATGGGAGCCATGGGAATTACCCCATTGTGAAATATTCTCAATAGCTAGTTGAAGTTGCTGTTCAAGGAATGGCAACCTGGCACCGGTAATATATAGTGCAAGGTCATCAACATAGAGAGAAAAATTGACCGTCGCTGGGATAGAAGTAACGATGTCATTGAATTCGAGAGCAAATAGTAATACATTTAAAACACTGCCCTGAGGAAAACCTTCATCCAGAGTAAAGTGACGTGATAAAACAGAAGAGCACCGAACCTGGATGGATCTATTTGACAAAAGGCATTTAATAAAAAGAGGGAGCTGTCCTCGGATACCAAGCGAGTTGAGTTTAAGGAGAATCCCAGTTCTCCAAGTTGCGTCATAAGCACTTTCAAGGGGAAAAAAAAGGACTCCAAGAACCATCCCACCAGTTGAGAGGGCTTTCAGAATGTCATAATCCAATTTTAACAAGGGATCCACGGTCGAACGATTTTTGCGGAAACCAACTGGAAGTTTGAAAAAGATATTATATATATCATCATCAGCTGCCCCTTGATTATCTGAACTTCTGAACTGGGGCTAAGTGCGCAAACATGCAAGTTAAGTAGAAGACCATGACCAGAGTATGTAGCTCCGAAGGACTGGAGGAGTGCAGTAGTAGTAGTACCTTTGTTTAAGAGTGATACGGAGAACTGTAGAAACTACAGAAGAATTGGTTTATTGAGTGTTGTAGGGAAGATATATATTGGAATTTTGATTGAAAGGGTGCGTCAAATGACATAGGGTTGACTGTTGAAGAAAATGCATTTAGAAGCGGTAGAAGATATGTAGAACAATTTTTTATATTAAAACCAGTGAGTAAGAAAATGAGAGAAGATTAAACAGTATTTAGGGTTAATGTACTTTGCAACAGAGGTATGACAGGATTAATATAGAAGCTTCGTGGCATATGTTAATGATATACGGTGTTGGTGGTAGGCTTTTGAATAGAATTAAAACTATTTATGTTGAAAGTGAAGCTCGTGCAAGAATAAATGAAGTGGAGGGTGAATGGTTTAATATTAATAGTTGATTGAGGCAGATATATGTCATGTCTACATGACTATTTAATTTATTATATGAATGGGGTGATGAAAGAAGTTAAGGTAGGGATGGTAGAGGAGAGCTTTTGACTGATGGAGAATGGAAGAGATTGGAGGATGTCTTGCTTATTGGACGCAGGTGATTTCGTTTTGTATGATGTATCTGAAGAAAGTTTGAGAACATTGGTAAAGAGGTTTGACAGGTTGTGCAAAAGGAGGGGTTTGAATGTTAATGTGTAGATAAGGCAAAGTGATGGTAGTAAGTGAGAAGAATCCACAGTGTGAAATCATGTTGTGTTGAATGGTAGGCAACTGGAACAAGCATCAGAGTTTAAATATTTTAGGATGTACTTTGGATAAAAAGGGGACGGATGATGCGGGGTGTGTAGAAGGAAAATTGTAGGTGGTAAGAATGTAGTTGGTTTAAAGTAGTTTGGTCATTTGTAAAGGATGTAGGGTAATGGACTGGCTAAATGGTTGTATAGTAGTGAGTGTGTTGGTAAGAGACAAGCTGGAAAAACCTTAAAAAAAATGGACTGAGTCAGTAGAAATGTGTCTGAAGGAAAGAAATGTGAATTTAGCACAAGCAAGAAGAATGGTGCAAAATAGGAGTAAATGCTGTGGTTTTGTGAGGGGGCAATGTTGTGGGTTTGACCTGTTGGATGAATATTGACACTGAAGAGACACGACAGTGGGGGTCTGTCGCAGTGTGTGAAGCTTTAGGGTGGATTTCTGCTGCGACGGGCTCGTGATTAAGGGTATAAAAGGGACTGGGGGGGGATTTCTCTGAGACTTAGGTAATGTTGTTCTACTTAACTATCCTGTTTCCGGTTCATCATTGCGCATCCCACCCCCAATCTCTGGAGACTCTTCAGGGAGTACTATATATATATTATATATATATATATATATATATATATATATATGATTATATATATATATAATATATATATATTAATATAATATATAATATATACTATATATATATATATATATACTATATAATAGTATATATATATCATCATCATCATTTTCCATCACCCACCTTCTCTCCCCAAGACTGAATGTAAGGTGCGTAAATGCACTGGAAAACAGAAAAGTAGGAGAAAGAATATGACACAAGTCTCTGAATAACAGGCGAAAGCCCAGGTAACTTATGCCCCCACAAACCCGCTCTCTTATGCACCAGAACTGCGAATAAAACAGCAGCAGGATCAGGAAAACATATCACACACCGATAAATAGCTTAACCAGAACTGTCACGTCGGACCTATCGCATCAATATGGCAATCCTCGATCACATGTATATAACGATGGTCCAGTCCTCACCCCTGGATCACACGAGCTGCGGCTTGGCGCTATATAGCGCACAACAAATCCTAACCATCCAATTCAGACAAACGCAGCGGCCTGATGATATCCGCAGCATCAGTCCGCCCGAGATCGATCTACCAATCGCCAATCGCAGCACCTGCGACCAGCCATGCCAACGCCGCGCCAGAGAAGACGCAGAATTTGACATTTGCTACCAGATCCATTACTTCATCTCAGCCAATCACCCGCCATGCCACTGCATACCTTTACACGGCCACTCAAATCACCTATCTTCCAAGCCATCCAGCGCGCTACTCCGGATCTCCGCACACTCCACGCACTGTAACAATCCGCTAATAATCAAACAAATACATGCGGCATCTTCCATACCCAATCCGACCATCCTCCACGAGCGCAATCTCTTGCTAAGTTCAATAGACTACCTCTGCCCACATTTTCACCCCATCAGTCCTCTCCACAGCCAACAACACACCTCTGCCTCACCGAACCAACAACGATTAACATTCACTCATTCTTAATTCACTCTTCCTCACGACCCTAACCAATCCCTAGACTCATGTCCCGAATCATGGCATAACACACACAACTGTACTCATTTAGCATCTATATATACCACACTTCTCATTCAGACACATAGTCATCACTATGGCAAACCCTTAACAGCAGGGCTACACACACAACTCACATGGTAGAGACACTGCGCAAAATTGCCACATGACTTAGTCCCCGTTACATCCCACCACAGAAACATTAGATTGCACCAGCACCACCTCCACGGCATCTCACAAACGTTCCTTACTACACAACTGCATCATCCACCGCTAATCTCCACTACTTTCCAACTCACCAACCACTATCTCCCTAATAATCGAATCTTAAACGTCGCGACAATATAGTATCTCCCAGTCTCGACTCGCCATCTAACGACTAACTATACACCACCGAGAAACTTCCCTTCACATCACAACCCATCAACTATCTACTCTCGTTCACGCTGTTACGATTCCACACCCCCTCCCTACTTACACACAGCCATCTGCCCAAATCCTTATCCTATTCAATCCCTCAAACTCTTCTTCAGATTACGCCACCACAAACACCCAAATACATCCGCTATACTAAATAGAGTAGGGACACCCTTCCCTCTCCTCATTCCTCCCGATATCATTCTAATTACACACTCCCTTCGCTCACCAGCACACAACTTCTAATTCTTTCATCAACCCATCCATATACAAATTGACAATAAACCAGAAGTAGACACTAAACACACATCCCATGAAATCACCGCCGATTCAATAATTAACACTCAATCCGACTTTAACATCCCATTACTTATCGTTACACACGTAGAATTTTCACTATCGTCTACCTAGCTTTGATGGTCCATTTAAATAACCCACCACACCCATATATCACTAACCACCACCATAAGCAGAGTCTCAACATCTATAGTAAATCCTATCATACGCCTCGTGTGCAAATCCATAAAAACCGTCAAATCAACACACTATACTACACTTTCTTCTCTTTCATTTTCTCTCCTAATCAATTTCGATTTTCCAACCAAATCCTATCGACACCTCGATAACTAGATAGGGGCGCACCCTCCACTCTCTTCATCCATTCTTCCATTGCGATTCCTCTACTCTAACCCCTTCTACGATCCAGACTGTCGCACACTGTCGCTACACCCTAGATCTATATCGATCTCTGCACACATTATCTATCCCTAATCTACAGGATCTACAAAGAGCTTCCTTTCATTTGTGTCCATAACGTCCCACCATCAGGCAAACCACATATATATAATATATATATATAGACTAACTCATACTATATACTTATCCATCTTCGCATACGCACGCGATGCTGTCAGCCTACCTATAGTATACAGACCTAGTTTACTATCTACACTACATATACATATCACCGACATACATGATAGTACTCACTATATACAATCTTATACTATCAAACACACTAATATCATATAACTAATTATATAACAAATAACATAATGATTAACTGACAACAACTCAATCTCAATATATACTGTACGACTAGCACCTCATCAATATACTATATATAATTATATTATATATATAATATATATAATAATATATATATCTAGGGTATGGCGGAAATATTCGGTTAAGGTATTAAGGTATATCGGCCTATTCGGCTTTTTGTCGAACTTATTCGGGGCGAACTATTGAGCCATTATTTAACAATAAAATCTACGTAAACATAAGGAATAGTCGATCTTCAATCTTCTACAAATTTGAACATTTATAGAAACTAATATCCGCACCAAAACAATAATGCGACACACATAAGCGCGCAAATTTTGTAGCCAACTATGGCGAAAAATCCGTTTGTCCATCTTGTCCAGATCAATATCACATGGCGCCTTGACTATTTCAAGTTATTCTAAAAAAATAGAAATCTCTAGTGATACGGCGTAAATGACGCACATCACAATCGGAGTGCTGGCGTCATAATGGAGGGTTGCTCCCCTTGCTATCAATTCATGTTTATTCACACTGTTTCGCAACCTTATGACATTCACCGATCCTTCCGATACAGTTATATATGTCCAGCAAACGTCTGTTAAAGATATTTTACTGATCTTGACACAGAAAGCATATCCTGCTCATTTTATTCACCATTCAGCAAAACGGGCAGCTGCAAAGCTGTTTTAAAGAAACTTTTACAGATGCCTAGCATCTGAATGTCAAACAGCATAATATTAAATTCAACGACTCGATTTTCTACACGCTTGGAACAAGACACCTATATCGATATGCTTAACAAGATTGCTTCATAACACTACAAGTCCCCTATGCCACTATTACGCCTGAGCTGAATCGCAATCAGAAAATGTTCAGCACTGATTTTACAGTGGCAAAATTATCTCCATTACTTGAGCCATTTGGACAACATCACTAAAACAAGCTCACTTAAACGTAGGAAGACTACACAGTCGCCCAAGTGACCCTCCACTCACATTTAGCAAATAAATATCTATTTTTAACTTTAATAAGGCAATTAAAAGCAAAAGCTTCAGTGAATTATTACACTCGTTGAAGAGCTAAGTAAGATCAGTAGATTAAAGAATGACTTTTCTAAGTTTCTATGTGATAAAATCTTTGTGTGTAGCTAAACTTCATTAGCGGAATCTGCGATTCAAGCTAATTTCAACATGAATCAGATGAATTAGTAAAAAATATGAGATATGCGTTCGGTTCGAGGCATGGAAAAGAAATGCAGTAAAAATTTAAGCTTCCCTGGGACTCTCTTTGCTGGACTATGATTTACGTATGGTGGCGGAGAACTCCTACCTACAACAACGTGAGCAGTGACTAAGAGGCTGTCCACTTATCACTCATTACCAAACTTCTTTAGCGCAGGACGATCTTCTATGAAAGCAGCTCAAATTTCGCATCAATACAAATGCCTCGTCATACATGAAATAGCGACGAAGTGAGAGTGAAAAGACACAAAGTCCCCAATTCTGACGGAATGTGGATTATTGTACATAAAAAGTAAAAGCCTACATACGGAATTACATCAAATCCCAATAATGAACAAAAAATACTCTATACTCGTTCGCAGATCCGACTTCTCGAGACCAGTGTTAAGTAGCGATGAACGGTACCTATGCCCTTCAATTGGTGGACAATAACACATCCGAAATATTTACATCTTTCTCACTACTGCTGCAACGATATAAAAAAGCGTAGAAAGAAACACCTTTATATAAATTATATCGCTTTTTACTTCATGATCTCCTGCGTCATCAGTCGAACAGAAGTTGGAGAAGCGAATATTCGTCTACAGACAGGAGAGGAAACACTTATGACCACAAAGACACATAGGTTATCCCCTTGAAAAATGGGAGAATGCTAATTTCTGTCATTAACCTTAAGAGCCTTATTCAACATGAAGTTTTAGTTTAATACTCTTTAACTACGAACAACTCTTCTCAATTTTCTATTAATTATTCTTTATGAGTGTGAAAATGAGTCTTACAGGTAAGAAATAGTTATTTACTTCTTGTTTATTACTTTTGTATATAACACTGGTAAGCATTGAAATTTCTTGGACGGGGTTTCACAATTGACATTATTGATGTGCTGATGCCAAAAAATGTAATAATCGGTTTTTGCATATATATATATAGATATATATATATATATATATATATATAATATAGATATATATATATATATCTACGTAAAAACAATAAATAGATAATATATATATATAATATATAATATATATATATAACTATATATATCATAAAGGCTTTTTAAAGTACACACCCACTTCTAGATAACACCTTACAGACATTCCTACCAATACCATATATCCCTGTGTGCGGGGGAGAAAGAATTGCCCACATCGATATGTCGCTGCGTGCTCGTAAAGTCGACTAAGGGGCCGTGGTAGTGCTGGTGCGACTACTGCCCACTTACCCACCTATCTCTTGCTAGGAATGCTGATGCATGCCTTCGGAGAAGGTCGTGATCGCGTAAACGACCTTCTAAATTTTCGGCGAAATTGTATGAATCTCTCTAGCACCATGGAATGTCAGAGGAATAAATAGTGAAGGAGAGAGAGAGAGGTTGATGGATGTATTTAGAAAGGGCAAATTTGATTTGCTCGCTGCTGACTGAAACAAAATGGAAAGGACAAAAGGTTGAAGTTGTATGGTGTGTGTGAAATGTGGTGCGTGCTGGTGTGGAATGAGAATGAGAGGAGGAGAGAAAGGAGTTGCAATTTGATGAGTGACCTGTGGTACCAAAGCTATCTGAGTAGACTTTGTGTGTGTGCAGTCCTAGAATTACTAAGGTTTAAATTTAAAGTTTGGAAAAGCGTCAAGGTATGCTGTGGTTGCGTGACGTATGGTCCATCGAGGGAAATAATTGAAGAGAGTACGATTTTTTTGGGATAATCTGAATGATGTTTAGGATGGGGTGAGTAGGAGCTTCAAGATTATAGTGTTGGGCGGACCCTGAATTGGTTGGGATAGCGTGATCAAAAAAAGGGGATGGATTCATTAATAAACAGGTGTTTTGGGCTGCGGGAGAAAAATGAGCAAATGCGCGTAGGAAAGGTTGATTGATTTCTGTGGAGAGAAGAGGTATGTCGTGTAAGTACATTACTTTCTTTAAAACACAGAGAGTATCCATAAGATACTAGAGTTATCTGTAGGTAGAAGATGGTATCGAAAGCTGAAAAGTAATGATTGATTCGTACTCCACAACCATGGCTGCGCTGAGAAGGAGATGTTGGAAATATGTGCTTGGACTGGTAAATTAAATCTACAGTGAGGGCTCTGGAATGGGATAATACGTATCGTAGATACATTATGATGACAACATTTCATCATGTAACAATTAATTAGTCTGGGGCGGCATACTTGAGATGAGAGGAAAGTGCTACGAAGAAGGAAGTAGGTAAAAATTAAGAGTGACAAGTTAAGTGAGGCAAGACACATAAGTAAGTATGTAAGACCGCTCGCTAGTAAATCGGTTGAATGTGAAAAAGTGATACTGAACAAATCTGGGGGCGCAAATGACATAAGGACAGCAATTGTCTAGTTAGTGCAAAGATAGTATGCTGTAATGTGCTAACAGTAGGAAGAAGAATGTTATCTAACAGCGATATCGGAGCGACATGAAGAGGTAGAATGACAAGCGGTTAAAGCGTAAAAAAGCAAGTGCCGTGTATGATGTACATAACAAAGCAAATGCATGAACGTTTCAAAAGAAGAATGCTTAGGAATAAATAATATCAAGGACGCAAAAAAAGAGAAATACCTAAAAGGCTGCATTACGTAGGAGAAAACAAGAGGTAAATGAAACCATTAGAAGAGGCATGAATGGGACATACAATAGGAATAGCGATAGCTCTTCGCTGGAAGGTAAGCGCGAGAAGGTCTAAGAATAGAGATAAAGTCCGGGAATGCTGGACTGTAGAATTACATGAATAGGGATGATGCTTTTGTAACTGATGAAATGGATGTATGAGGAGTGTGTGGGGAAAAAACACTTCGAAAATCTTTGCACAATATTAACAGTAATATAGGTGTAGTGAATGTGTGTGTTTTTGATGGTGCACATGAAGGAATAGGTATCTTTTGGATGAGTTATTAGTAAGGCAGGAGGTTAAACATGTGTGGTAGAGTGAGAAAGGTTGCAAGAAATGGTAAAATCTGCAGGTATAGATGAAATTACTAGTGTGGAAAATGATCAAGAGGCGGAGGCGAAGGATGGATTGATGGCATTTGGGAAGTTGTGTAAATAAAAGCGTTTATGGAGGGTATAAGTTCCAAGGGATTGGAGGAGAGCGGTAATAGTACCCTTATATAAGGTAAAGAGGAGAAAAAGGGGAATGTAGAAATTATAGCGGAATAAGTTTATTGAGTGTTGAGGAGGTTATATGCTGGTATTTTGGTTGAGAAAGTGCGTCGAGTGACCTGAGGGACTGGTTCGTGAAGAACAAGGTGCGTTTAGGAGTGGCTGAGGATGTGTCGATCAAATATTTACATTGAAACAAATGATGAGAAAATGAGGGAGAAGAAGAACTAAATTATATTTAGGTTTTATGGATGACAACAGGCGTATGATAGAGTTAATAGGGAAAACTTCATTGACAAGGTATTAGTACTATATGGTGTTGGTGGTAGCGCTTCTGAATGGAATCAAAGGTATTTATGACCGGATAGTGAAGCGTGTGTAAGAATAAATTTGGTGAAATTAGGAGATGTATTGGCTTAGTAATAATAGCGGGAGTAAGACAGGGTTGTGTTATGTCTCCTTGGTTATTCAATGTGTATATGGATGGCGTTATGAAAGAATTCGAGGTGGGGATGCAGGAAATGGTGTTAGAAATGATGGAGAATGGAGAGGCGTGGAGGGTGCCCTACCTAATTATATGCGGATGATTTGGTTCTGTGTGGCGAATTCTGAGAGAGTTTGAGAGGATTCGGTAGAGAGATTTTGCAGGGTTTTGTAAAAGGAGGGTCTGAAAGTAAACGTCAGATAAGAGTAAGGTTATGTGTGAGTGAGGACCAGTCGTCAGTGTGAAGTTATATTAGGTGGCATGAGCAGCTGGAGCAAGGTCTGAGTTTAAAATTTGGGTAATATGTTGGATAAGAATGGAACGGATGATGCAGAGTGTAGTAGGAAAGTTGTGAATGCAGGAAGGTTGCTGTACAATTAAAATCGTTGGTTTAAATGTAAAGGCGACTAAGTCTTGAGCAGACCAAGTTGCGCGAGAGTCTTACATAGACCGAGGTATGTGATTACCTGCGTGTTATTGATTAGTGGTAGTGAGACTATATGTCTGAATAAGAAGTATAGATCTAAAGTTCAATTGTTCAGGATGGACAATCTTAGGCATGCTAGGTGTGAAAGGAATTAATACAAATAGGAATTAACGTTATTAGAGAGTGTGTGGGTTGTGAAGAAAGGGGTAAATGAGGAGAATAAGATGAAAGTATGTTGAGATGGTTTGGTCATGTGGAAATGGATGGATGATAGTCGGTTGGTTAAGGGATGTATAGTGGAGAGTGGGTTGGGAAAAACCCGGCTGGGAGACCGAAGCAGAACAGCTGGATTGAGTCGTGTGAATGAATGTACTGCAAGGAGCAGAAATTGTGAGTTTTGGACAGGGAGCGAGAATAAAGCTGCATGCATAGAGACGAGAATGCGGCACGCGCGGCTACATGATCCACGGGTCTTGATCATTGAGGCCGGCTAATGGTTGTGGCCACCTGGGCTCACAGGGCATGAAACCCATTATACACTACTGCACGAATTTACCATCCAGTAGAGGGTCCGTCGGCCGACAGGTCCCGTGTGAAAGCTCTAGGCGTGAGAATTATATCTGTCTGTGACAGAGTTCACTCACCTAATTAATGGTCACACGAGTGTGCGCGCGCATAGGTAAGCTGGGCTTTCCTTTCGGCTTTTGTTCCATATTCTTCTACTGCTTTTCTTCGACTGTGAGACATGTCACACGACCTTAGAAATCGACGAACTCCAGAGCAGATAAAGAAAGAAGACGCCACAGACACACGACTATATATAACAGAACTACTCAATACTACTAATACTAGCTGATTACTAATAATATAAACATACTAGTTATTAAATCTATCACAATTAATAACTACACTCAAGTACTTTTCTTTGTCAATAGACTCCAGCACAAGCATACACCCAACAGCGTAGATGCCATAATTCCGTATATATATATGATATATACGGTATTATATATATACTATATATATATATATATATATATATATTAGGATATATGAAGGGAGAGGAACAAATCGCAATGATATGATACATGTCTTGATAGATTATATGTAAACATATGAAATACAACTATGAATAAAGCAGGTAATATGGGACAACAATTAATGTAATAGAAGAATGGGTTTAGTTAATGTAAACGATACCTAATCAGATGTAGATACTTCTCTCGTAATGACGATTACCTGTGCATGTAGCGTCTGTGTAATATCCCTCATCAGCTTTCCTCAACAAAGTCGGCCATTCATATGACTATTCCCACTTGTCCTATCCTACCACGTAAGTCACTTCCCATGAACTTTAGATCTTGATGGAAAGCGTTTCAACCCACTGCTCGACTGCACTACACATCGCCTAAGGGTTAATACCGGAACATTTCTTAGGTCTGACGGCAATGTAAGATAGTGGCAACCCGTTATATACTCATTCTACATCCATGAGAATGAAAACTGTCTAGCAGTTCCTGTACAATGTTTGTGGTTCTCGGCTTTCCTGTTCCCCAGAAAATTCTTTGCTACATCTGAAAAAGCATTCCACGCTCTTCCCTCTAACACAGTCCAATGATGTAGCAAAGGCAGCATCACGAGGAGTGTCCGTATTTGTGGGCCCATCAAATATTCTCAAGCTTTTTCCGTCTCGATCACCTCAGTACCAGGAAAACGCTTGAGCACTTATAAACGAAAGCCATTCTACCATCATGGTCCAAGACTCTTCAACAAATGTTACCTCAGTCAACACACCAAAGTTTTATATGTGTAGTGAGGTAAGATGATGTTTTCTCTCCGTACAAGTGGTTCACGTACGATGTTCCTGTCACCTGGCGTCAGGTTTCCCTCGGTGGCCATTCTCTTTTGGTGTTCCAGTGATCCTTTGCCGCCCGGCTGCCCCAATAGCACAAGAAGCAGGTATATTTGGTGAAACCTGCTTGCTGACCGAGCAAAATGTTTACCATTTTGAGGTCGACGCATATTTACCATCATTGTACCTGATATTGTAGCCTCTCCAAACTGTCTTGATTTTTGCATACTCCTCTCTCATCCGTACGGAGTACCCTTACTGGAACCGAAGCATACTGTTGCCGTTGATGTTGAACAACGCACACTTTACAACTTGCTCTTGGAAGTGTCCAATAAACATCGCCAGTTCACCTGCATCGTGTGCTGGGAGTCCCATAGCGAGTAGGAGGCCTGCAACTTCACCTGCAATACACAAGGTTACCATCAGACTGGAAGAGCCTCCGCAGCCTGCTTCTCTGTTACGATAAAATTGTTGACTCTTGTGCCATGGTTCAGTAATCATTTTTCATGCAACCTCGAAGCCAACAGCCAGGACAACTTCGCAAATACAACTCTCATAACAAAGATCGTTCAAGGTTCACCCTGGGTGAACAATGACGACCATCCGACTGTCTTTAAGATGGATGATGGACATCATCCAGGTCATTGGACATCCATACATGTAGACGTTACTAAAGTTAACACATGCTTCCCGAATATCGACCGCAGTAAACTTGATGCTGCTGCTAGATATATTGCGGAAGGTAACGTCTATACAGCCTACGCTAGGCGCACATGAATTTTTGTCATTACCTAGTGGAATATGCAAGAAAATAGGGAATCCATGATTGCACGGAAAACCGGGAGGTGCATACAGCAAATCGGAGAATATATATGCGAATCTAGCTACCTCCGAATTACTATATATCGCTACAAAAGTCCATCAAGAAAAATTTCACTTTTTTGTTGACCAGTGTTAAGTTTTCTCTTTATTTTTTCCTAAATGGGGATGACCGAACTTGAAATAACTTATTCGTATCGGCCGAATAGCGATATGATTATCGCGAAATACTTTTAGCACCGAAATAATTTCGGTTATCGGCTTTTCTCACTATTCTGCACATCCCTAATATATATACTACAACTATATATATATATAATATATATATATATATATATATATATATAATATATATTATATAATTATATTCAAATATATAATTATATATATATATATATATATATATATATATATATATATATACCGGTATTAATATATATATATATATATAATATATATATATATATAATAATTATATATATACTATTATATATATTAATATATATATATTATATACTAATATATTTATATATATAGTACTATACTATAATATATATATATATATAATATATATATATATATATACTATACCGGCTATAGGTATATATATATATATATTATATATATATATATATATATATATATATATATTTTTAACAAACAAAAATAACAAAAAAAAAAAAATAAATATATATATAATATATATAATATATATAATATATATATACACCTATATTATTGGTGTGAAATTTTTTATATATACTAATTTTGTACAGTCAATGTCAACTATATTTTGGTGTGCCCCAAATTTAATTTTTAATATACTATTCGTATCAATGACCAAAACATTTACCTCTGGAACTTGACCAACAATCCATCTTCCATCAGGTGAAAAGCCATCTGCAGAATTATGCAGCTGATTGATAAGAGCAGAATGAAGAAAGGGAGCTCTGTGCAGAAGTTCTTGAAGGGCTGGATGAAACTGATCCCAATCTACGGGTTGCTCTCTTAAGTGCCACTTTTCTTTAAAAAGATTGAGGGTAATATTAATATTTGCTATAAAAAAAAATATACAGGTATAAGAATCAAGTAAAAACAAAACCACTTATTTTTAAGTTTACATAAAAACAAAACCATTTTATTTTGAAGTTTTCATTGCCCAAAAATTACAAACCAAACCTCTCCGAAATTTCCTCACCCTCCTAACCTCAATGGGGGGGCGACTTCAACGCTCACCACCCTAGATGGCTAAAGCCAAAGAAGCGAACCAAAGAGGAACCCACATCATAACCAATCTTGAAAACCTCAACATCTTAAACAACACAAACAGCCACACCATAAATCCACCTCAAACCAACCAAACATGCGCATAACCAGACATAACACTATGTTCACCAAATTTACACACAACACTGCACTGGTCAACACAAACCGAACTAAACTCCGACCATCTACCCATCATCATAAAATACCAAAATGTCAACAAACAAAACTACCCACTCAGAAAAACATACACAAACTACAAAAAAGTAGACCGGACACTATTCAACAACCATATAGAAAACAACATACATCCCCTAAATATCACTAACACATCAACACTCAAAGCCATATAAAATTTCACTTCTCTAATTCAAAAAGCAGCTGACAAAGCCATCCCCAGAGGATACATAAAAATATACAAACCTACTCTAGCACCTGAAATAGAACAGCTAATCAAACAACGCAACTCGCTCAGAACAAAAACACCCACATCAATCCAAACGACAACACAGATTAATGCACTAAACACCCATATCGTAAACCTAACAAACACGCGTTCTTCAAACAACTACCAAACCTTCCTCACAAAGAACATCCAACACACGAACAGCATCAGAATATGGAAAACAATAAATACACTGAAAAACTCAACCAATCAACAAACACACACTCACGAATCCATCAGAAACCCAATAACACAGAAAACCCATAAACCAACAAACAACACGCAAACACTCTTGCAACTCACTTCGCAAAGCAGAGTCAAAAACCCACACACTCTCAAAACAGGAAAATTATCAAAGCCCTCAAGAAAAGAAAACTCAACCACGACCCAACAATAGAAATAACCAAAACTGACCTAGAAAACATAACAAAGACACTCAAAAACTCACCGGCAACTGGTCCAAACAACATATCAAACACCTATGGAACACAGCTTTAACACAATTAGCAGAAGTATAAAACAGCTCAATTAGCCTTAACTTCATTCCCCTATCTGGAAAAAAAACTGTCATTATATCCAAATTAAAACCAGGAAAAGACCCCTCTGACCCTTCATCATATCGCCCCATCTCTCTATTATCAACACTATGCAAACTACTAGAAAAAACTATATTAAACAAAATAACTCCACACATCAAACAAATTCCAACACGACTTCAAACAAGATTACTCAACTACAACCTCACTTACAAACATCATACAACCCACAATCAACGGCATAAACTCAAAACCAACTCATAAAACAATAATCATAGCAATCAACATCAACAAAACATTCGATACAGTACCTGAACACAACTTAATCCACAAAATAACAAAATCTAACATCCCCACTAACCTAAAGAAATGGGTTTCCAACTTTCTATCAGGAGAAAAGCACAAATTACAAACAAACAATACAAAATCCAGAACGTATACATCAACAACGGAAGTACCCAAGGGCCGCAAATACTATTCTCCCCCCACACTATTCAACCTATTATCGGCCGAATTCTACCACAAACCACAAAACAGCATTGCACAAATAATAACAAACCTGCCGGCAGAGACCATTTCACCATGAGCCACTACACACCAGAACTCTAAACACGGCCACAAACCTGACACAATACATCAACCAGCTTCAAACATGGCTAACAGAAAACAGAATGTCCGCCTCACCAAACAAATCTACAATTACATTAATTACCACCGACCGCCAACTTGGTACCACACACCCACTAGTCTACCTAAACAACATTGCAATACCCTTTAACAAAACTCCCAAAATCCTCGGAGTAACACTTGACACACATCTCACTTTCGCAAACACATATTCAACACAATCTTATCTGTTAACAAGAAACTAAACATATTAAGAACCGTCGCTGGCACAGACTTCACAAACAATAAACCAACATCCACCACTATATACAAACAGTTCATTCGCCCGACTCTAAAACTACGCTTCTCCAACCTGGCACCCACTACGATTAAAAATGACAAAGAAACTCCAAATGACACAAAACAAAGTTCTAAGAATCATAACAGGTTGCACATCAACAACACCTGCACGATGAAACCAAAATTCTACCCATAAACGCACACCTGGAAATGACAGGCACATAATTCTTTTTCAAAACCCAAACACACCAACACCCATGCCACAATGCACTCTCTAACCCTGCCCACCACAGACTCAAACAACCTCCTTCTTCACCAGCCCTATATTACAAATAAATCCTGAACAACATTCCACCACCACCAAACATCACAACATAACCAAAAAATCCACACGACACTAATAGAGTTCCACTTAAGACGCAGACCAATAAACAACATTTTAAGCAAACACCCACCAGAAATAGCACCAGAATTCAACTCGCTATCAAGAACTAGTCAATCATCCTGAGCTTTCGAAATATTACCCAAAAAGGAAATTTACTTTAGTACAATCATCATCCTAAACATGTATTTACTAAAGGACGAAAACTCTGAATTATATTCGATTGTCCCTTTCCATTCTCACTTGTTATATCAGACAAAAGACAAAGAAGAGTGAAACGATCTTAAGATTCTAGAAAAAAAAAAAAAAGAGTAATTCAGTAAAGAATTGGAAATTTGAACAGAAAATAAATAGGAACTAAAAAAGAAAATTTATTATACATTAAAAGATATGAAATATTAAAACAATAGAACACTTACCTGGTAAAATGCCATCCTCAAAAGCTGGTTTAGCAATTTTCTCAAACGATCCAGCCAATACACCTCCATTATATTCTCGCATGTATATAAAGCCATCTGGATCCCTAATAGCTGAAATTAAAACAAAAATATTTGGTTTTGAGACGGTAAAAACGTTTAGTATTATATATATGTAAATCTTATATCAACTTTACATTCCATAAAGTTGTGTACTTTATAAAGTAGGTTTAGGCTTGTAGGCTAGACTAGGCTTTTAAGTCTATAGCTGGGTTTCCCGAAGCCCGACTGCAGCCCGGGCGGGCACAAAGGTGGTGGTGGTGGTGGTGGTGGTGGTGGTGGTGGTGGTGGTGATGATGATGATGATGATGATGATGATGATGATGATGATGATGATGATGATGATGATGATGATGATGATGATGATGAATAAATATATATATATATATATATATATATTATATAGTATATATATATGTATTTATATATATATATATATATATATATATATATATATATATATATTATTGTTACATGCAAGTTTTCATAAAGTACTTGTACTTTACTTTGAACAAATTCTAGAGTACTTGTACTTGTACTCCTTGAACAATTCTAGAGTACTTGTACTTGTACTTTGACTTAAGTACATTAACCAAGCCTCGATATATATATGTTATATATATATATATATATATATATATATATATATATATATATATATATATATATATATATATATATATATATATATATATATATATATATATATATATATATATATAAGAAAATATCTTATTAAAATTCTTCAAAACTGACCTGGCATAACAAAGTCAATGCCCTCTAATGGCTGAGTATAAAGGTAATAATGCTCTGCCGTATGAATTGGTACTTTAACAAATGGTTCTGTCATTTGTCCAACCTTTCTAGACCATGTACCACCCGCATTTACAAATATATCACACTCAACGAAACCTTTAGAAGTTTGAACAGCCACTATTTTTTGCTCCTGAGTGATTATACGGTGCAGTGTACAATCTTCGACAAGGTGTGTTCCTGTAAAAGTATATGCAATTAAGGGTATCTATGGAATTCAACGACTGGAACAATTTATCATAAAATTGTTTAGGTTAGGTGAGGTTAGGTTTGTTTTATCATCATTATACAAGTCAGTGAATTGTGGAAGGCAGCTAAATTAGTTTTTAAAAAATCAATTTTACCTTTCAAATGAGATTCTCGAAGTAAAGTTAAACAAAGCTTATATAAATCACAGACCCCATCATCGGGCACCCATAAAGCACCTTCAAGATCACTAGTGTTTATTACATTACACTTTGATCCAATTTCACTTGGGCTTAACATAAAACATTCGGTTCCTCTGGCCCTAAAAATGAAAAAAAAAAGTTAATAAACAACAAAATTTTAAACTAATAATAATGAGAACATAAGGTTTAAAAGCATGATCAGCTTAAAAATCCAATTATTCTGCAACTTTCTTAAAACGCTTATGAAAATAAACAAACTTTAGTTTGACATCATCATCATCAGCTGTACCTTGGTTCCCAAAACTGGGAGTATGGTAGGCATGCACCAAAAATCCAAGTAATGCATGAGCATTTCTACGGCATAAATAAGTGGTAGCAGAACCCCAACCTAGTTAATACTGTCCTTTTAGTCACCTTTTGTGACACAAAGAACGTACATTGTGGAAATTTTTCCTCCCTGACACACAGGCAGAATATTTTTAGTTTATAATTGCCCTATGATTAAATTGTCTATAACAAGAAAAATATACAATGCACAATATTCGAGCTCTATATATATTTTAAGCCTAATTACATTGAAAGTGAAATTGCTTGAAAGCTGATAGAGTGTGATTTTACATATAATCAATTTGGTATATATATATCTTACTCAGCAATGGCTTTCATTCTTCTAAAATGTGTGAGCCGGTTTGCAGTTCGAGCTAAATGAAGCGATCCACACTTCTTCCATCCTACATCATGACCTTCTTTATCTAAAGCTTGAACAAGACTTAAGGAGGAACGTAATATATCCATTTCAGGCTTGCTAAGTTTTACTCCTCCCAAAAAACCTGATCCTCTCCAAGAAGTTGGACCGCCGAGCCTTCATTAAAATAAGAATTTGAACAGCAACATTTGTGAAAATCTTTCACTATTATTTTTAATAAAAAGCTAGATTAAAAATGATTAGAAAAAATCAATGATATAAAACTTCAACAATATTCTCAACACAACCAATAACATTTTAAGACGTAATTTCATTTTATTTTTGTTAAAACTAAACTATATCACTTACTTTCCTTGCTCTATCAACAATGTATCTTCCGCCCATCCCATATTTGCCAAATGATAAGCGAGAGACGTACCAAAGATACCTCCTCCACAGATAACAACTTTAACCTTTTTAGGCAGATCTTTATCGATTGGAAACAAGTCGGATGCATAAGGAGCTGAATAATTTGATTGTCAAAAAGATAAATTACTTTTAAAAAATAATTAAATTAAAAAAAAAAAATAATTAATCACAACTAAATTAGTTTAAAAAATAATTAAATTATAAATAATAATAATCACTTTTTTAAGTTTATTTTTAACAGATCCTTTTCATATGTCATTCATGTTAATTTTTTTTTAAAGTACAAGAAAAATCAATTATTAAAAGAAAAAAATATCCCCATAATAATAATAATAATTTAACATGTTTTTATTTTAGTTTTAATATGTTTTTTCATTGAAATTTTTTGTAAGCTTTTATTATTATTATTATTATTATTTAACTTTAATATAAATTTTGATTTTTTTTATTCTTCGTTTATTTAATTATAATTTTTAGGAGTATTTTTATTTAAAAAAAAATTGTAACCTGAACCCTCGGGCGAAGAGAGGGGCATCCTATGTAAAGATTAGGGGGGATGATATATGGTGGCTTCAACAGGGGAACAAAAATAAATATATAAATATATCAAATATATATATATATTTATATATATATATATATATATATATATATATATATATATATATATATATATATATATATATATATATATATATATATATATATATATATATATAAAGAATGTTATATATTTTTTAAAAAGCTTCACTATTTTTACAATTATTTCTAATTAAAAGAACTCATCTGAATGTCTAATTCATAGAAAAAGTGAAATGTAGACGAGAAATACTAAAGGTCCATATTTTCTTAAAAAAAAATTTTTTTTTAAATCACAGGATACTCTAAAAAAATTAATAAAGCTTTAAAAAAAGCGGCGAAAATGATTAGTCTTTAGGAAAAAAGTTACAGCCTCTAAAAGTTTTAAAATTTTCCAATAGGCTTTCCAATAAAAAAAAAATTGGTGGGCCTTGTGCTCGTTTTAGGGCCATCCTAGTTCAGGTTATTAAAACAAATATAGAAACAGAAAGAAGCCACATGGGCCTATCGAGACTGTCCCAGTCAACCCACTAACCAAACATACTCTCATGCATATCCAAAAAAAAAAAATTGATATATGATACCCAAACCATCCACATACCTTAATAACTAAGTTACGGTCACACATGCAGTCTAACAATATCTACTGTAACTAAAAACCCGTCAATTTAGCTTCATCTAAATATACTCTATGATACCCAAACCATCCATATACCTATCCAACCTTTTCTTAAATGTTGCAATCGAGTTGCACTCAACCTCCTGTGGCAAACCATTCCAAAATTTAACCCTATTACTGAAAGAATGCTTTTTTATATCAAGATGGCATGCTTTCTTAATTTTCTTATTATGCCCCCTGGTCTCTCATCCGTGCTCTATAAAGAATTTATTGGTCTCCATATTATCAATAGATGTAAATATTTTATAGACTTTTATTATGTTCCCTCTTTGAAATCGCCTTTCTACAGAAAACATTCCTAACTCCTTTAGCCCCTCCTCAGCTCTTACCCTCAAACCCAGAAATCATCCTTGTTGCTCTATGTTGCACTCTCTCTAGCATTGTTGCAATCTCTCTAGCATATCTGTCTTTCTTTAAATAAGGGACCCAAACTTGTGCACAATACTCTATTCCTGGCCTAACAGCTATTATACAGTTTACCAGTTTACTTTTTACATACTTGCTCTTGTAAAAAACATTGCGATTTATTATGCCCAGCATCATCTTAGCTTTATTCCTTGCTTCCAAACACCGATTAGCTACTTTCAAATTACTGCTTATAATCACACCTATATTTTTTCTTGGTCCACAGACTCAAGCCAATCCCCATTCATATTGCAGTTAAAACTTTTATTTGAAAAACCTAGGTGAAGAACCTTACAATTTTTACTATAAAAATTCATTTGCCACTTATCTGCGCACCCAAGAAGTTTATCAAGATCATTTTGAATCTTACCACAGAAGAAGTTTATCAAGATCATTTTGAATCTTTATACATCCTTTACTATTCCTAACTGAGGTGGCCACTTTGGTATCTGCAAACTTAGAAACCTTGCATTAAGTCCCTGGTCTAAATCATTTATAAATGAGGAACAATAGTGGCCTCAGCACTGAACCCTGTGGGACACCACTCTTCACTATTACCCATGATGACTTATTGCCATTTAATTGTACACACTCTTCACATTGTGTACAACTAAAAGTAAAATAAAAAATAGTAAAAAGTGTAAGGTTCTTCACCTAGGTTACTCAAAGTTTTAACTACGAAATGAATGGGGATTGGCTTGAGTCTGTGGACCAAGAAAAAGATTTAGGTGTGATTATAAGCAGTAATTTGAAAGTAGTTAATCGGTGTTTGGAAGCTAGAAATAAAGCTAACTAGGCATAAATCTGCCTCTTTAAGAGCTAAGGAAGTTATAAAATGCATAATAGCTATGTTAGACTTTCAGTAATCTCGTATTATTGCACAATTAGACCTGTTAAGAAAAGGCGATATCTTGAAATATCTGGCTAAGGATATTTACGGGTTTTAGTAAACCCATGAGGAAGGCTGAAGAGTTAGGAAGTGATTTACTGTAAAAACTTGGGAAAGAGGACATGACCTGAAGTCACAAAATATTTACATCTGTGATAATACGGAAAAATAAATTCCCTCATAGTAGAGCATGGACGGTGACCAGGGGGCATAATAAAATTAGAAAGAAAGCATGCCATCTTAATATAAGAAAGCATTCATTCATAGGGTTAAATTTTGGAATGGTCTACCACAGGAGGTGAGTGTATTTCGATTACCTTTATTCAAAAGAGGTTGGACAGATTCATATAATATATTTAGATGAAACCCAAATTAACTGGGTTTTAGTTATAGTGGTGTGTGTTGAACTGCATTTTGTATTCCTGTTTGATTATTAATGCATGTGGATGGTTTGGATCACTATATATATATATATATATATATATATATATATATATATATATATATATATATATATATATATATATATATATATAACTAACTGCACATATATATATATATATATATATTATTTTTGACTAAGGCAAATTGGTGGATTTTTAGTTACAGTAATTTGACAAGCCCTAGGGTACTTTGTGGATTTGCATGAGCATGTTTGGTTAGTGGGTTGACTGGGACAGTCTCGACAGGCCCATGTGGCTTCTTACTGTCTCTATATTCTTAATGTCTTAACACTGTTCAGGTTATAAGATTTGTTAAGTATACATAGCTTTTCTGTTTATATCTAACGAAACCTATCAATCTGAACTATAGGGCCTGAAATGGATCAAAAATGAAGTCTATGGGAGTTTTAACTAAGTGGCTGTAACTATCCTAAAGAGTGACAATTTTCCTTTTCACTTTATTTTTTTTAGAGTAGGCTGTAGGCCTATATCCTGCGATTTTCATAAAAATTGGGGGTGACACTGACACACCTCTGTACCACTATTACAATTTTAAAATTGGGGGTGACACTGACACACCTCTGTACCACTATTACAATTTTTTTTTTTTTATAAGAAAATCCTATGGGAGTTTTAACAACTTTTGAGAGGCTGTAACTTTTCCTAAAGAGATAGCCACATTTTTTTTTATTCATTATTTTTTTAGTGAATATTGTGTTTATAAAAATTGAGGGTGAAGTCCTTCTGCACTACTATTACCTTAATTTTTTAATTAACATTTGGCAACGTTGCTTCCAGGAACATCAAAACGTTATTTTTTTATAAATAGATTTTTTTTATATCTGTTGAACTAGATTACAGTTTATTCATTTTTTGTCTATACTGTGATTTTTATAAAAAATGAACTTTGAAGACCTGCTCTACAATTACCGTATTTTTATTAACAGGACTGAACATAACTCTACAATTACGTGGCGATTCTATATATAAAAAAAAAATGTTGCCTTCGCTCTGCCCAACTATTTCTTTATCAGTACTACTATGTTCAGCCTCTCTTTCAGCTAGATTTAAAAAAAAAAAAAAACCTAGTCTAGCCTAATAGGGGCCTAAGTTATACCTTTAATATTCAAAGGTATGGGTCAAATATTTATCCGAATTTTCAATACTTATTTAGCCTATTAACTGCTCTGAACTTATAACCACGAGGATAAACCATTAACACGATGGTTATGAATGGCTAAAGGACAAGGTTTATCCCTATTAAGATAAGACTTATAATAATTAAAACTTTTAAATTACATTCTAATATTTAGATATTAGCTGTTATAACATAATTATATACATATGCAGGAACTAATTTAAAAAAAAATTCTAAAACTTACTTTCAGAACTTGCTATCACGTGGGGTGTATAACAAAATTATGAAATTCCCTCCAATTCTTCAAACTCTCCATGTTTCTCACCTTCTCCGTTGAAATACGTCTTCTAATAATCAGACAACCAACCGGTGGAAAAGCTCATGGCATGAATTATATTTTAGTGGAAAAAGAAAATAAATAGATGAGTATCATGACGTCATTTACAGTTTTCTTTTCGCTGGAAAATATCGTTGTGTAGAGATGCAGGAGAGAAAATCGCATAACATTGCTTTGACGTGTGTATGTAAATGCTTAAAATTAAAGAGTTTATATATATATATATATATATTTAATTAATATTATATATATATATGCCATCTTCTCATATATATATTATATATATATATATATATATATATATATAATATATATATATTATTATATATATATATACTATATTATTATATATATATATATATACTATATATATTATTATATGATATTAATATATATATATTATTATATATTATATATTATATACTATAGTATATTATATATTATATATATATATATATAATATATATAATATTATATTAATATATATATATATTATAATATATATATATATTTATATATATATAATATCCAGAACCAAAATTCTATGCTATTTGATGCCATCTTCTCACCCAAAACTCCAAAAATTCACACTCTACTAACTTCTTATATACATTCACTTCATACACAGAACACACCCTTACAAACTAACGGCATTAATCGGCAACACCACCAAAATACAATCTTTCACAACAATGATAAATAAACCACACAGTACATTCCCACCACACTTGCCCATTAATTACAAACCAAACCTCACCCGATATCTCCCTAACCTCCCAACCTTCACAATGGAAGCAACTTCGGCAGCAACGTCATAATCAACCCCAGAAGCAACAACAGAAGGAACACACATCATAACCACCATTGAAACCTAAACTCCTAACAACACAACGCAGCACACAGAAACCCACCCCAAACCAACCAAACTTGCACATCTCCAGACATAACACTATCACTCACCAAATTTCACACAAAACTCCACTGATCGCACCAAAACCCATTCATAAACTCGACCACGCTTCCACGATCATCATAAAATACAAATATCAACAAACATTAACTACCCACTCACAAAAACATACACAAACTACAAAAAAAGCAAATTGGACACAATTCACCAACTATATCAGAAAAAACATACATCCCCTAATATTCAAATCACATCAAACATCACAAAAGCTATACAAAATTTCACATCGCTAATCCAAAAAGCAGCTAACAACATTCCATTCCAGAGGATACATCAGACAAAAACAACCCAACACCTAACACCTGAAATTAGAAACATCTAATCAAACCAACGGCACTCACTCAGAAAAATAATACCCACATCCCTCCAAACGACAACACAGATTAACTCCCCTAAACACACAAATCACTAATTTAACGAAAACACATTCTTCAAACAACTTCCAAACCTTCGTCACTAAGAACATCCAACACATGAACACCAGAATGTGTGGAAAACAATTAATAAACTGAAAAACTCAACCATGAAAAATATAATATTGATATATAAATGATTTGCTATTATTTATATTATATGTTTTTACTATAGCATTATATAATATATTATATTATATATATATATATATATTATATTATATATATATATATATATATATATATATATATATATATATATATATATATTTTATTATATATTAAAAACTTAATATAAATATAAAACATATTTTAAATTAAATACTTAAAAAATATTTCAAATGGCCACAGCAAGGCCTGAAAGAAAACCATAAGAAAGCCTTAACTATCAACAGGCAAAATCAAAGAAGAGGCTTGCACCCCTGAAGAAGAGGAATAGCTAATAGAGGGAACTTCATTCTAAACTAGGGTAAGCATCATAACTAAGCTCATTCTGTATAGCTGATAGTTTGATTTAGTTTTTACCCACCATACCTGATATGGTTAGAAATTGAGAGAATCTTATCTAAATTATTAAAACTTAATATTAAAATAACTGATTATCTAAAAAATTAACTATCAAACTTAAATGAAAGGATTTAAAAGTCAAATTTTAAAATTTTGATATGTAATAATTTTAATAATAATAATAATAATAATAATAATAATAATAATAATAATAATAATAATAATAATAATAATAATAATAATAATAATAATAATAATAATAATAATAATAATAATAATAATAATAATAAATAGAATAGGAGCTTATGAAGTCCCATGTTTGCAGATGAGGACTTGTTCCAAATTCGAAGATAGTTAATGTCTTAATGGTAATGGTTGATCCACAGAAGAGGAAAGAACATCAGCGTATCATAAAGAGGACCTTTCTCCATTTACCTTTTATATATAATAATTTTTATAACGAATAATAATCCCCCCTATAATATCATTCAAATAGTTGTAGAGTTTTTTTTTTTTTAGTAAAAAATTTAAAATCAACTATCTTTGAAAGATCCCTCTTTATTATATTTTCTTTCTTCATTAATTAATAAAATTTTTCAGTGAAAAACAAACCACACAAACACACTTCCACGAATTCAGTCAAAATCCAAACATACAAAGCTCTCAATCCAACAAACAACATGCAAACATTCTCGCAACTCACTTCGCAAAGCAGAATCAAAAACCCACACACCCTCAAAATAGGAAAATCATTAAAGCTCTCAAGAAAATGAAGCTCAACCACGATACCAACAAAGAAATAAACACACAAGCGACCTAGAAAATATTAAACCAAAGGAACACTTAAAAAACTCCCTGCAACTGGCCCAGACAACATCTCAAACATACACACACCTCAAACAACTAGGGAACACAGCTTTAACTCAATTAGCACAAATATATAATAGTTCCATCAGCCTAAATTTCAATCCTCTCTCTATTTGGAAAAAAAGCTGTCATTATTCCAAACTAAAACCAGAAAGACCCCTCTGACTCCTTCATTATATCAATTGGCACCAACACACTCTAAGTCTACTTAAACCACAATTGCCATTAGCCTTCAACAAAAAATCCCAAAATCCTCTTCGGAGTAACACTTCCACAAAACTGAAATGAGCAGAAGGTGTTCTTACCAAATATACTTACGCAGAGAAATTCAGTGATACTAATAACGTATAATTTAATTAGAGAATGGGATGGAAGTTATAACCTTACAGTCCAGACATTTTGTCGATTTTCGGGCGGGAAAGTCGCTTTGATGTGTCACTGAGTAAATTTCACACAGCTATATTCTGACTCGATTGCTCATGTTTATTCCAGATTTACCAAGTCGATTCTTGCTTCATGGATGTCCGTAATCGGTTCTCAATTAATTTGAGTTTTGAGAAGGAGCGCTCGCCACTACAGTTTCATACCATCAAAATAAGGTGTATCCGTAGAGCTATCTCAATGTTTGGGAAAGTGTACTGCACACCCTTGTCTCTGATAAGTCTGTACAGGAAAAGCTCAGTGCTGATATCTTTTGGCTCCTCGTCTGTGAAGATATTGGCAAATGTTACAAACTGAGGCAATAAATGTAATGTCCAAGTCATCTAGATAAGAACTGGCTAGTTTCTCTGCTGCGGCCTGAAGCTCCTCTGAAGACAGTTCTTTCAGATGGCTAAAAAACTAAATTTTGTAGATATCTGTTTGAATGCTTGCAGACATTGGTCGAGAGAAGCGATAAACTGATCAATAACAGGCAAGAAAGTTTCTGTTCTGTATTTTTCAGAAGGGTTGAGTTGTACTTCTTTTGCATGGCCATAATCCAATGGGTTAAGACACACATTGCGGCGCTTGTGTCGAGTTTTCGCCTGCACGTACTCTGTTGAACCAGACAGCTCTTCTCCTTGCTTCTCATGTGTCGAAGGAGCCACGCTTTAATGCAACATAGTTTTCCAAGCTGTTCAGTGACGCCACAGCAGTACTTAGATGGTGTTTTGCGTGTTGCAGATTTTTACTATTAGCATCTGTTTTTGCAGGAGATCATTCCAGAAGATAGTGTGAATGCCTATTTCAAGCTGATTTATCTGTATTAACAGTCCTCTGCTTCACAGTGTACACACGCTTTTTCTTCACAGTCATCAGCAATTTGTTTTAGTACACCCTTAATCTGCTGATAGGCATGCTTTAGTGCCTTCGTTGCGTCAGCCCTGCAGGACCAACGAGTTGTTGTGACACGCTTAAAAATCAATGATGAATCATTATGTTTCAAAACCTAGGTCAGAAGTTGATGCCGATGCGTTGAATCTGTGAAGAATACGTACAGCTTTTCAAGAAAGTCAAAAAAATGTACAGCACTCGAGCAGCATTCTACAGCATTTTTAACACACAAGTTTAGAGAATGTGCTGTACAAGGAATCCAGGATGCAAGAGAAATGCTCTTCTCTCTCTCTCTCTCACTTTGACCTGTAGACCATTGTACTTACCACTCATTGCAGATGCATTGTCGTAGCTTTGTCCGCGGCAGTTTCCCAGGTCTAGGTCATGTATCTTCAAAAAAATCCATCAAGGCATTGAAAATCTCTTGAACGCCATGGCCATTGTTTGCCATGAATGTTACAAAGCGTTCCACGGGGCAATCTTTCTCCATATGCCTCAATACAAGGGTCAGTTGATCAATTTGGGCTGCATCGGGTGTGGAGTCCAAAGAGATGGAGTAGTACTTTGATTTTTTAACTCGAGAAATGATTTCTCTTAGAACTTGTTCACCCATTGCACTGATAAGTTTTTCCATTATTGTAGATGGCAGATAGTTTGTGTGTCCTTTACCGCAATTGGCTTTAGTTTCGATATGCTGTGCAAGAAAGTCGTAGTACTTGGCAATGAGTTCAAGAATACCCAGAAAGTTTCTATTTCTAGGTGATCCAACCAATTCGTTGTCTCCTCTAAATGCTAAGCCACGCTCGGCAATAAACTGAATAATACTAACTACTCGTTTTAACACTGATCTCTAATAACGCTCTAGACGCTCGACTTGTCGTGTCAGCTCCGTATCAACTCGCCCAATTGCTTTTAACTTCCTATTGAAAGCAATTGTAGCCTTCAGATGTTCCGTTGACTGCTCATGACTATGTAGACGTTCTTGTGAATGTTTCCAATCACAGAATCAAGCATAACCACTTTCTGGTTATGATTCCCCCCATTGTGATTTTGACAACAGATGAGCCCAAGCGTGCACATTCTTGGAATATTTCGGTCCTTTCTTGGTTGCTGCACCGATTGTGCAAAGAACAAGCTTTAATCACAGTGTTGAACTGTTGATACACCCATTTTTAGCCAGTAATCCCGCATCTAACGGGATGGCCAAAGTCAAATGTCATTGCCTCCTGGTGGGCCCTCAATCTCAGCTTCTACATAAGATATGCCACTAAGCCCACTATCAGCCTCCATTTCCATATTCCCTCAATTAGACCCGTTACTACTTCTTGCATTTTCTTTATCAGGGTCATCAGCCATTTCCGCTGAAGCATTTTCAGGTTGATTAGGTTCAGCAAAGTTATCCCTCTTTTCCGACAGTTGTCTTGGTCGAACAGTGAAGAACTGGTCAATTTTCTTATCTTTGCCATTTCTTCTGCTGATTTCATTGTTGCTTCTTTTGCTACGTCTTTTAAATGCCTGAGACTCCCAAATTTCTGTGCGATGCCTATGTCTGTCTCTTTCACGATCGTCCATGTTGGTAATCTGAAAATAGACGAAATGACATATATATATATATATATATATATATATATATATATATATATATTATATATTATATTAATATATATTATATATATATATATATTATTATATATTATATATATATATATATATATATATATATATTTATAAAGTTATAAATAGTTTAAAATAACCAATAAACATTAATATGATAAATAGGGATTATTTACTTTCATATCAGACACATTATTAACCTTTACCTAGTAAATAATTTTAACTTGTATACCACTAAAATGGAGAAAACACCAAAATCTTAAGTAATAGCACAAAAACTAGTACAATTAACTGCGCAATGTGAATAAAACCACCACTTGCGTTGTGAGGTCATCATGTCAGTTTTGCCAGATGTTTTCAAAAAAAAGTAGCCCAGTCAGGCTAAAATTGTAGCCTGTGAAAGTAAAAAATAGCCTAATGCAGTAATAAGATAAAGTAAAACAAAATTAATAAAATTTTATAGGAAACTGCACTTACCCTTAAATATTATGTTTAATAAATTTGAAATGTCATCATCTTTCCCACTCCGTTCGACTTTTCGCGCCATTTGGCAACACTGTGCGGTGTCCGTGGCTGACTGATTTAGAAGCGCATCATATACACAAGTTTACAACATGATTTAAAATGAATAACGATAATTTTTGCTTTATTACGATTAATAATAATATTAATAGGTCCTTTTTTTTTAGAGAAAAATATTCTAGAAAAAAATATTATTGCCTATATTGGTGGGGGCTTGGGAGGCCCCTTTTGGTGGGTGGCCCAGGGCCCGGGCCACTTGGGCAATCCCCTTAATCCTGCCCTGCATCTACCACCATATACAAACAATACATCCGTCCGACTCTAAACTACGCCTCTCCAAATGGCACCTACTGCTGACTAAAAACAACATAAAGAAACTCCAAGCGACACAAAATAAAGCACTAAGAATCATAACAGGACGCATCAACAACACCACCTTCTTTCCTACATGAAGAAATCAAATACTGCCATAGACTTTTGCCTGGATATGATAGGCTGCAATTCTTTACCAAAGCTCAAATACCCAACATTTTAGCCATGCCCACATTGCCCTCTGTGTATCCACCACAAACTCAAACAACCCCCTTCTTCACCAGCTCTTTATTACAAACAAATTCTGAACAACATCCCACCTCCACCAAACAACACATTATGCACTAAACAAATTCACACGACACTAACAGAAAACTACTTAAGACGCAGACCACTAAACAACATTTTAAACAAACACCCACATCAGAAATAGCACTAAAATTCAACTCACTAAAAAGAACCAATTCAGTCATCCTGGCGAAGTTAGATGCGGCCACCACTCTAACTTACAATATTACAAACACAGATTCAACCTCAATCAAACCACCACAAATATCTGTCAAAACTGTAACCAGGTCCCCCGAGGAGAACACATCTCACTTTTTTTTTCTCTCCTGTCTATCTAACTCTCAATTCAGAACAATCTGGAACATTTCATCCTTGGAAGATCTCTGGAGGAGTCCGGAGGCGTCGGCGGGGTACCTAGAATTGGCTGTATCTTCGAAACCATGCGTGATAAAGGAAAAGTAATTATTTAGGAGGCAAAATTAGATAAAATCAAGAATGTTAGCCCTAGAAAAATGAAATTATTACTATTTTTTTTATTTTTTTTGTTGAACAGTGTTATAATTTTTAATCCGACTATTATTAATATTGTGTGTGTGTGTGTGTGTGTGTGCCCTAGAAAATGAAATTATTATATTTTTTTTCTTTTTTGTGGAACAGTGTAATTTTTAATCCGACAATTTTCAATTCTCTTTTGATATTTTTTCGGGGTTCCTAGAATTTGTCATTTGATTTCGATATTTGTCACACAAGTTCGATAAAAATTTTATGATATTCGACAATGTAAGAAAGATCGGAATTTAAACAGAACAATTCAGCAATGCAGAATTTTTGTATTCGGCGACAATGTTCCGTATTTCGGTAGCTTCATAACTAAACCGGCAAAGATGATATTCTTTTCAACAAATGTTTTATTTCGTCAATCGGACTCCCTTATTTGATAATAATTTCCCAAAGTATTAGGCAATGAAAACTGATATTTATCTATTTGTACATATTTATTCGTCATTTTCCAATAAACATTCAGTTACATTATAAAGAGAAAATTAAATTATTAAATTGTATCAGTATAATTAAGTTATATAATAATGTAATTAAAGCATTTATCTATTGGTATTTAATTAACTATTTTCATCCTATTTATGCATTCATGTGAAAAGTTTGTCCTC